>JANIWI010000015.1:0-184255 GCA_030705115.1 Suzukiozyma pseudoglaebosa | reverse complement strand
CTTCTTCTTCTTCTTCTTCTTCTTCTTCTTCTTCTTCTTCTTCTTCTTCTTCTTCTTCTTCTTCTTCTTCTTCTTCTTCTTTCTCTTCTACTTCCTGTCATCTCATCCATTGCTTTCCTGTCATCACCGTTTCATTAAAATTGATCCTTTCGTATACTTTCAATTGTTGTATACTTTCAATTGTTGTATACTTTCAATTATTTTATGCTTAATTCTTTTCAGGATTAAACTTCAAGCAGACACTATTGACACAATGTCTTTCATCTGTTGGAGTATTGAAGCCTTCACCTCTGAATATATGACCCAAATGTCCATCACAGCTGGAACATCTCATTTCTTCCCGAACCATACCATGAGATGTATCCTTCAAAACCTTCAAAGCACCAGGAATGGCTTCGTAGAAAGCAGGCCAACCACAATTAGAATTGAACTTGGTCGATGACTTATACAATGGTTGACCACATGCCACACATTCATAAACACCAGTATTAGTTGCTGGAGTTTTATTATATTGACCAGAACCGGGCGCTTCGGTGCCAGATTGTCTTAAAACTCGAAATTGTTCAGGAGATAAGACTGCTCTCCATTCTGACTCTGATTTAGTAACCATACCTCTTACTTGTCTTAATAATGGTCTTGCTAGTGTAAATCTATACATAAGCAATGGTATACAATTTTGGGGCGCAAAATATTGCCACTACCATACTAAACAAAAGAATTTATAATAATGCAATAAGTTATATATAAAAATATATGCAAAATACAATTATACAGTTAGTTTTTTTGAATTGCCCCAATTGGTTAACGCATGAAATAGTTATATTTACCCGTTTGTTCTCTAGATTTGTCACCACTAGTAGTTTTAACATTCCAATCAATTTCAATATCTAATTCTCGAGGATTTTTCAAATTTCTTCTTGAAGCAATTGAACCAGTGATGGTGTCTCCTTTCTTCAAATCTAACACTTGATCCATGTAAAACACAGTTTGTTTCCAATGGGTGTATTTATCCATTGGTCCAGTTGGTAAAATAACTTTTTCTTTACCAGGAAATTCAGCATCCCACCAAACAATGTAAGCATGACAAAATTCACTATCAATAGCTTTGATTTCAAATTTTTTGAAAAATTCCAATCCTTCTTTAGTTACAGTATTAATATCAAATTCAAAAAATTTATAAGGAGTGGTAATTAAAGAATTATTATCAACAGTATCAACTAAAGGTTCAACCATTGCAACATTAATGAATGGAGAATAATCAAATCCATAAACGTCTTCCCAAAAGTGAATTTTTTCATCTTTATATTGACCATCTTCAATACCAGCAATGTACATATTACATTTATCGGGTAAAATTAACCCACCTTTAGCTAAATATTTATCTCTAGCATAAATTACCGAATCTAACATTGATTCATATAACAAAAAATAACCCATCCATTCGGAAACAATAATATCTACTTCCTTAACTGGCAATTCTATGTCTTCTAACTTACCTTGAATCAAGGTAATTTTATCATCTAACCCATTTAATGATACAATTTCTCGAGCTTTTTCAATAATATTTGACATATCGATAGCATAAACTTGTTTGGCACCAGCTTTGGCAGCAAACATTGATAAAATCCCTGTACCACACCCAACATCTAACACAATTTTGTCCTTAAATAAATCTTTATTCTTATACATCGCCGATCTATAACTAAGAGTTCTTGATGTATCTTTTAACATTTCTTCATGAATTCCAAAATGATCATAGGAAGTGAAATAATGCTGTTCAGAAAACGGCAACTGCTTTTTGTCGGTAGCTGATTGTTCGATGGCCATGTTTAGTTTAAGTTTGACAATTTTATCAACCTATTATTAATCTCTGTCTCAAATGTGATAAATTGATTGATTCGATGAGCTCCTGCATAATGTCCGATGACCTTCAAACAATCGATATTAATCATAAAATAGATAAAAAGGGTGTAACCAATAGGAATAAGTATAGCAAGCAGGGCAAGAGTATTAGTGTTGATATTGTTTATTTGAACAGAATTGTTAACCTGAAACACAAAAAAAAAATTAGTCCCAAATTAGACTAATATTAGATGTTGACGAACAAACAATTTGATCAACATGATATCAATGTGATATGAAAAAATCTAATCAAAACAAGTCCAAACTAGAAACTATTCTTTTGCAATGATATTATATTACCTGAGAGTTCTGGTAACCAATTTTTTATTTGTCATGTTTAAAGTGCTTTCAAACTTTACACCATGACAATTCGAGATCGACTAAACCAGAAAACTAGCATATTACAAATTAGTATCTTGCAAATAGCATCATGTTGTAAATGTTTCTACCTTGGTACTTTACAATGGTGCAGAAGATAACATCATGTTGTGGTGCACCTTATAACTGTCAAATTAAAAGTTAACTTCTGGTGTCACAGTTAGGCTTAACATATATAAACTCCGCTACTTACTCTTGGAGCTATTTATGTGATTGTCAGCTTCTAATATGATCTTAATAAATAAATTTCATCATTACATCAACAAAGTTTTTATGACTATAGTTTACTTGTCTATTGTATGAAAATTGTTCTTTGACTATAGTTACTTGTCTATTTGATTGTTGTTCAATTATTCTTAGAATATAGTTTACTTGTCCATTGTGTGAAAATTGTTCTTTGACTATAGTTTACTTGTCTATTTGATTGTTGTTCAATTATTCTTAGAATATAGTTTACTTGTCTATTGTTTGATTAATTTTCGTTTATACCTTGGCTTTTGCTTACTTTTTTGCGTATATGAGTTAGTTACTTGATTCTAATGGTTAATAGACAATATCTCTAGTTTCGTCGATTACCGTCGATTACCGTCGATAACCTTGTTATAATTCTTTTGTATTTCTTTTGTATTTCTTTTGAATTTTTCATTTTCAAATTTTTGGGGTTTGTACTATTATGATTAACGGTTTCTCCCCATGAATGTATACCTCCGAAGTTGAGACATTTTTTATGAATGTATACCTCCGAAGTTGAGACATTTTTTTTTTGTGTATTTTATTTTTTTTGGGGGCTTTTTTTACTATTTACTGTCTAGCTCTAGGTCTGGGATTAGACTAAACTCATCAATTTGCCGTGCATATGTTATCTTTATCTTTGCAAGTGATACTAAACCATGCATCAACACACTGCAGTCTTACAAATTAGGTTAATCGGTTTTTAAAAATCAGGTCATTTTTGAAGCCCGATAAAAGTTGTAAACATTGTCAATTTACGACAATTTTCATGATTGTTCTTTTTTTTTTCTTTTTTTTTTGGTTATTCTCGTAAATCAAAAATTCAGTAATAATTGTATTGACTTATGTACATGAATATAAAACCAAATATATTCAACTTGTGAGATGTGAGCAACTCTAAAATATTGGCAAATGTTCTGTATAAGGTCTGATTTTCTCCGATGCAGTGCTAAAAATAATATCTCAACACCACTCATAAAAAATGGTAATTGTAGCGATTATTTTTTATTGTCAAAGATATTTTTTCAAACCTACATTTTTGCTTGACCCCACAAAAACAAAATTTTTACCATCAGCCAATTTTTTTATGATTTTTACAATGATTCACAGTTACCCCGTAAACTAATGATATTGAATAAAATTGCCGTAATTTTTTATTAAATGACCCAAAATGTAAAAAAACGAAAAAAAAACCCAATAAAAAGAAAAAAATAAAACAAACACAATATACAATTTCGTATCTACAAAATTCATCACTAAAAACCCTGTTGAGGCATGATACTAGATCAATCACCAAAAACAATGTATTAAAATGATTCATCATTTCTTCGTCTATATCTTGTGGGATATTTTTTATTTGGTTTTGACTTGGCGTTCTGGACTATAATTGCATTATAGTCCTAGTCAGACCTAGCAAAACAAAGGTTAAAGTGCATACATTTTCTGATTGTTCAAAGTACTGATTGGGAACTCGCTAAGATTGTCTCAATTTTTTTTATTTTATTTTGGTTATTCTCATGGAGATAAAGAAAATTCTAATTTATATTGATCAGGTGTTATTGGGAAACACATTCTTCAATAGGATAGAAGTCCAGGAAAATAATCAAAACTAAAAGTTGATGACTGAAACGAAAAAAAAAAAAAGTAGCAATAAAAAAAATAACACTACAAAATAGTATGTTTTGAATGTAAGCAAGATTTCACTTAGAAAGTATGGTTTTTGAGCTTAAAGTAAATTTACAGGTAAAGTGTATAATGTCAACAGTATGTAAGAATTGGCATTCTGTTAATATTGATAGCGTAAGTATCATTTATTTTTTTTAATAATATTTGCAAATTTATGACATAACAGAAAATTTTTAACCTACAAACAAAAGTATCACTACCTGTTCTTCACATAGTTGTGTATAATTTTTCTGTTAACATACTTTGTGTATATCATTACATATATACTTTATGTATGTTTCCTAGGTTTATTTCTTGTGTATATTTCTCATGTATTCCTTGAATATATTCCTGGTGTATATGGGGTTTATAGTTTTTGTTGTGTCACGTCTTAATAATTTCTATTTTTGATTTATAACAAAATGGTCCCTTGGCCCAGTTGGTTAAGGCGTGGTGCTAATAACGCCAAGATCAGCAGTTCGATCCTGCTAGGGACCATACTTTTTTACAATGTAATTTTTTTTTTTTTTACCGTTTTTTTTTTTATTTTAATGCAAAAAAACTTTAATTCTCCACAATTCAAATTGTTAGTTGTAAATGAAGTTTTCAACCTCCTCATTTATTATATATTTTTTGTTGAAAATAGAACTAACAAGCGATAGTTTCATTTCATAGTAGTTACTAACCGATGGTTCAAGATAAGATTAGATTAATAATGATAGGTAAATGCACTATAGCATTGCTACCATAGATAACCTGATTACTATCAATTTTTATGCCTGCAAGGTTAATTTACTTTGATAACAAATGAAAAAAAAAAAGATAATCAACCGAAAAAAAAAAAAAACAAACTTAAACTACCCCTTCATATCATTATGACCAATTTCTCACTTGCTAAAACTAACAAATTTTAGTTATCTAGTTGTTATCGCTTATTGCAACTAATTTGAAAAAAGAAAAAAAATAATAAATTAAAATGAAAAAAAATAATAGAGGGGGTAGAAAAGAAATTTGTGTAAATGTTTGTGCTTAGTTCGTATTACCTATGAATAAACAAAGGAATAAATAAATAAAAAATACTAAAGGCTTATTTATTGATTAATTAGTTAATTAATTAATTTATTTATTTATTTAGTTATTTAATCATTCAATTATTTATTGATTGATTGACTATTTCATTGGTTTACATAGTCGTGTAAATGATCAAGTGTTTCTGGTATTTTTTTTCAATATTTTTTTAAGTTTTTTTTTTCAAATTAATGCCGTGTTGAACTTTGCATTATTTTATGCTGTAAAGAGATATTTTCTTATGTATTATGTAATAGCCACAAAATGATAAAGGTGGGAGATAGTATACAAAGGTTGATGTATAAATATGGTTGGAAAGTTGGTGGATTTACTATTCTGATTAACGATTTATTGACTTTGGATAGCTATGAAAGACTTATCTGTAATCAAATCTAACAGTTCGCGTCCCTCGATTTACCGATCAAATAGTGGATATGGTGATATAACAATTTCAAATTCAAGAGTGATATTGAAAACTGAAGATGGTAAGGTATTATCTCCTAAAAATTCCAATTCTGATTCGTTCGAAACTTTTGAACAAGTTAATCAATTGGAAAGAGGAATGAAATCAAGACATGTTCAGTTATTAGCTATTGGTGGTGCTATTGGTACTGGTCTTTTCGTTGGTTCTGGTCAAACATTACAAATGGGATCGGCTTCTTTAGTGTTGGCGTTTTCTATTATGTCAGTAGTTCTTTACTTTGTTATGAATATGTTGGGAGAAATGACAGCTTTTTTACCTTTACCTGGTAATGGAGCTCAATCCTTTGTTAATGATTATTTAGATCCTTCATTTGGTTTTGCCATGGGATGGGTATGTATAAAAAAAACCAAAAAAATTTGAAAAAAAAACCCTTTGAAAAGAAATTATCGAAATTAATTAGATAATTATTGTCAATTTGTTTTATTTTTTCATTTTTTTGCAACCATTAAAAAATTCATGTTATTGAATTACTTGAAAATACTAACATTTTTAGAATTTGTTTTATACTTTTTCCATTTTAGTTGGAGCTGAAGTCACTGCTGCTGCTATTGTTATTCAATATTGGAATAAAAGTATTCACATCGCTGTTTGGATTACCATTTTCTTGTTTCTCATTATTTTCTTAAATATAACTTCAGTTAAGTATTTTGGAGAATCCGAATTTTGGTTTGCTAGTATCAAAATTATTACATTAACAGGTTTAATTATTTTAGGGATTGTTTTATTCTTTGGTGGTGGTCCAAATCACGATAGATTAGGTTTTAGATATTGGAAAAATGGAAATGCTTTCAGAGAACATTTGGTTGAGGGTGCTACTGGTAGATTTTTGGGTGTTTGGACTGCAATTATCAAATCTGGGTTTGCCTTCATTTGTTCTCCAGAACTTGTGGCCACTGCCGGGGGTGAATGTTATAAACCAAGAGCTAACATGTATGTATTAAGATGGGAATACTTATAATATTATCAGTATTTCCTGAAATTTCATTAATTTTTTTCTTTAAAGTATTCTTACTAACAATTATTTAGTCCAAAAGCTGCTAAAAGATTCGTTTACAGATTGGTTTTCTTTTATGTTTTTGGTACACTTGTTATCGGGGTGATTTGTAGCCCTACTGATCCAAAATTATTAGCAAACACTGGTAAAGGTAACGCTTCTGCTTCACCATTTGTTTTGGGTATTCAAAATGCCGGGATTCCAGTTTTAAATCATATTATTAATGCAGCTATTTTAACTTCGGCTGCATCTGCTGGTAACTCTTTCTTATATTCGTCTTCAAGAGTTTGTTATTCAATGGCTTGCAAAGGATTAGCTCCTAAAATTTTCAAAAAAGTTAACAGATTTGGTGTTCCTTATTTTGCCGTTGGTATTTCATCTTTATTAGGATTCTTAGCTTATCTTAATGTTTCTCAAGGATCTGGTCAAGTGTTTTCTTGGTTATCAAATATTTCAACAATTTCTGGATTCCTTTCTTGGATTCTTTTATCTTTCACTTATCTTAGATGGAGAAAAGCCATTGCTTTCAATAATTTAGAAGATAGAGTTACTTTCAAAACTCCTTTCCAACCTTATGGTGCTTACTTTGTCATTTTCATGATTAGTCTTCTTTCTCTTACCAATGGTTATGCCAGTTTCATCAAACCATTCAATGCTGCTAACTTTGTGGCTGCTTACATCACTTTACCAGTCATTTTTATCCTTTATTGCAGTCACAGAATTTATAATAGATACGTAAACGGAGTCATTCCTTGGTTAACTCCTTTAGAAAAAGTCGATGTTTTAACTGGTTTAGATTTGATCGAACAAGAAGATATTGACAGCCCACTGCCAGTTGCTAAGAACTGGATGGAAAGAGTCTGGTATTGGATTGCCTAATTTATGAATATAGATTATTCAGCTATGAAGTTGATTCATGATTGTCTTTTGATATATACTTTTTACGTTTTTATTGTATATAAATGATTACGAGTTTAATAAATTACTATTTTAATCGAAAAACTTCCCCAAAAACATTTGTAATAAAGCAAGTTAATTCATCCAATAGAATCTTAATACTCTGCTGTTCTCTCTTCAACTATTAAATCCACCAATACATTACTCTTTGTCTTCTGTTGGTCAATTTGGCTGCAAAAAACCTGATTACATAATCTAAGATGAGGTCCTGCACAGGGCAAATTTTTAAGTATACAAAATTTAACATGAAGGATGGAGATAATTGCAACCATAAGAAGATGACGAGTTTATCAGATCAGTTGAAGAGTATCAACGAGAAGACTGCATCTGTAGCATTAGACCGAAAAAGTCGGTCGAAAATCCATTCGAAATCTTTAATTTTCAGTCCAAAAATCGCATCGACCCAAGATTACGATTATATATATAGTATTGGATTAGAAGGATTAGAAGAATTATGTGAGATTGATAATCGATTCAACAAGTTCAAACAAACATTATTTTCAGAAACCTCGATCAATATTGATAGAAATGTTCAAGATCAAGAAACTGAAAAACAATTGACTAAAAATATTAATGCATTTTTATCGTTAATTGGACCCTATTATCACTTAAATTCAACCATAAAGGCATTAGAATGGTTAATAAGAAGATTCTATATCAATATTCATAATTCAGAAATGTTGATCTTAACAGCTTTACCCTATCATACTAATCAAATATTTGTGAAAATTTTAAATGTTATTGGAAAACAACAGTTTCCAAAGATTTTTGAATGGTTGTCTGGGTATAAAGACTTGTTGGAATGTCCCCCAGCATCCTCAATAATCAAAGCTTTTCATAATGACTCGGATTTATTTAAATTCTATTCAATGTATTTAATCGAAAATTTGACTAATGGAGTCTTATATAAACAGCAATTAGTATTTTATGTTTCCAATACTGTTCAATTATTGGCTTCATTATCCAAAAATTTACCAGAATTGAATGAAGTTCACATGCCCATTATTCTAGAAATTATCGGGAAAATGTTGTTGTCATTTGATGGTAAATATTCCAAATCCACTCAACATGATATTAGATTGACAGCTTATTCTTTAATTGCAGTTCTTGGATCCATTATCCCATTAACCTCAGAATTAATAATTTCCATCACCACCTCCATTTTAAAAGATAAAGTAGTTGCTTTTGATTCAAATACCAGTAAACAAACGTTGATTGTTTTAGGTCAAGTTTGGAATTATTATAATGAGTCTTTAGAAAAATTAGATTGTTTCAAAAACATCAATATGGCAATTTTATTAAAGGAAATCCCTGAGTTAACTAGTGAAAACTACAAGTTAAATAAATTATTACAATTTTATTTTATTTCAACTTTTCCCCATGAGAATTCTTTTAAATTATTTCAATTAATTGAGTTGAATAGCTCGAATGCATTCATTAGTAGAGTTATTAAACTAATCATTGAAAATTCAAACTCAAAGGAGAAATCAGTAGTTTCAATCACCGAAGCTTTAATCAAACATGATAATGATAGCTTCATGAAAGAGTTGACTTCCAACGGTCTCAAAATCGAGGAATTAGAAATGAAGCTCATGACAACGTTATCTTCCTCCAACGATGATATTGAATTTGAAAACGCAGAAAGTATTGTTGATTTAATGGAAGACGAAGTAACTGCTGAAATTGACAGCAACTTGAAATCGAAAATTGCATCATTCTTTGATTCTGAAACCAACAACGAATTTAACAGTTTATCTCGTGCGTTGATTTTACTATTACGATCTGAAAATGCTAAAACTCAAAAATCAATTATAAACAAATTTTTGAAATCAGTTTTTATCAACATTGAAGCCTCTGTCTCATTCATCACAAGATTAGCATTCACACCAGCTGTCCCATTAATTGTTAGACTTTCTAGTTTGAGAGCAATAAAGCACAAATTGAAAGAAGTTGCCACTGGAACGGTTGACATATACTTACTTCTCCCAATTTTCATTTTAGGATTAACTGATATAAGCAAGGCTGTTAGAACTGGATGTTTACAAATAATTAGGTTTATAATTGAAACAACTATCAAAATTCACCAAGGAAAGAAGAATGTTAATACTTCGTTGTTTATGGAAGAGCAAATTTATTGCTCGGTTGCACCAAATGAACGTGCAATGATTCCTCCACAAGATGCTTTATATCTTAGTGAGTGTTTAACTAATGATGCAAACTTGGACGACACAATTATTGACAGTAATCGTTTAAATTACATTTTGTTTGAAATTATTTTCAAAAGTTCAAAATCTGGACTGAAGAAGATTGGTCAATTACTTTTTAAAACATTTGTATTAAATCAATGGTCGTTGCAATTCTTGCCTGTTGTTTTCAAGTGGAAGGTTTGGAACATCATAGCAAAGCGAAACGAAATTGGATGTGATGATAGAGTATTTTTCTTTGAATCTGATGTTCAAGAGTACGTCAAAAAGAGGAACGATTGGATGACTCAAGCCAATGACTCCAAGATTGAATTCTTTGATGGTGTTGAAAAAGCTTTAGTTGGTCTTGTAGGTGGTGAAACTTCAAATGATAAAATTGCTTCAAAAGAAGTTGATTGGTTTGTTCTGTGCTTAAGCTACAATTCAGCTAATTTGCAAATCATTGTAAATAAAAGAATTATTCAAGTTTACTCAACAATTAAGTCCCTTGAATTAAAGTTGCAATTAGTAAATAAATATCTAGATTTACTTCTTAACGAAGAATTTCTCGAGATAGATCCAATGGAAACTTTACAAGTCTTGAAGATGGATCACGATATATTTATTTCATTATTGGGCAATGTTCAAATAGGTTCTCAAATACCAGAGCAAGGAGTAGCTAAGAGAAGAAGACGATCATCTAATTCTACTAAGATTGCTCTAGCACGAGATGATATCAATAACATGGCTTCCATTCACTTGAAAAAATTAACGATCATCTTAGATATCTTAGAGTATACCCTACGCAAGAAGTCTAAAGACATCTCGAAATCTGACTTGTTACAATCATTATTTAAAATATTGACTGATTTAGATTATTTGGGTAATGATGGAAACTTGCCCGTTTTGTATGCACAAGAAACCTTAGCATCATGTATGTTGCTTTGCATCCTGAATATGAAGGAGAGCAACCACCAAATTAAGCTTGATTCAAATTCAGTTAGAGCAGATTTAATTGTGAATTCCCTTAGATCTTCTCAATCACCACAAGTTCAAAACAGATTGTTACTTGTCATTGCTGAGTTTGCAACTTTGGCACCGGAGATTGTTTTACATTCTGTCATGCCTATATTCACGTTTATGGGAGCTCATACTATTAAACAGGATGACGAATTTTCCAACTTTGCTCTTCAACAGACGATTACAAAGGTAATTCCTGCTTTGGCTACTAACGGTTCCACCACTTTGTCAAACGAAATTGAATTTTTGTTAACTAGTTTTGTTGCAGCATTTCAACACATTCCAAGACACCGTCGTGTCAATTTATTTATCTCATTGACTAAAACTTTGGGATATGAAATGTCATTGCCAGTTTTATTATTCCTTATGGGTCAACAATATGCTACTAATTGCAGTAAAAATAAATTGTCAGATGCTGACACTATCATGGAGTTTACTACCTCTTTTTTGAAAAGTTTTACTGCAAAGGAGCAACTCGAGGGTATTTCTGGTTACACTAAATTATGGTCCCAAATCCCAATGTATCAACTCGATCCTAATTCTGAGGAGTACAAAGCCTTGAGTTCAAGATCAATTTTTGGTACATCACTATTATCATTAACTGATGATGCATTATCTTCAACTAAAGCTCAATTGTTGAAATTTTTGAGATCAATTTTAGAAGAGGAAGCTCTCAGTAAACAGTCATTAAAATTACGAGTAGCTGTAATTTTATGTGATGAGTTTTGTGATGAATCAGAAAAAGAAAGTTTGATAAAGAGCTTTACTTCCACCACTTCTTTTATTTTATCTTGTTTGGATACATTTTCAAATGTAAATGAAAAAGATGAGATTACCATCAATTTGTACGAATTGTTAGCGGTATTTTTGGATATTTTACCATTGAATTATTTCTTTGATGCTATTATTGAAACCTTGCAACCAGATAAATTGAGCGATAGTTTATCCATGAAAATAGCTAAAAACTATGCTACCTTGGCGGGTAGAAAAGTTGACAATGAATTGAATGCTGCTACTATAAACGAGGATATCGAGAATATAATTATTGGAAAATTTTTGCCAGTATTAATTAGCGGCATAAAAAGTGAGATAAACATTGAATTAGAACAATCTTATTTGGATACATTTGCAACTATTGTTAACAAATTTGGTTCAAGTTCTCAAGATTTCAACAATATAAATAATAGTAAAGTTTTAATTGATGCTTTATCTGGTTTGACTAGTAATTTGACTCGTGAACAACCAGAAATCATAATTTCATCAATAAATGCTATTAGTAGTATTGTTACTGTCTTAGGAGTTAAAATGATTGGGTTTTTCCCAAAAATTGTACCTCCGGTTTTAAAAATTTATGAAACTACATTAATTGGTGGAGAAAAAGACACAAATAGGTTGATTCAAACGGCAATCATTATATTATTGTCAAGCTTCATTAAAAAAATGCCAGCATTCATGACTACAAGTTTAGATTCAATTTTTCTTTGTATTTTAGGATGTGACTTAATTGAAAATAACATAAGATTAGGGGTATTAAACTTAACAGTTGATCATGTTGAAGTTAGTCAAGTATTGAAATCTTTATGTAATATATGGTATAATAAAGAATTCTACAAGACAGAAAATGTTGAAGATTTAGGATTATATTTAAATATTATGCAAGTTGCAATTGAAAGAATTGATAAGAAATCTGCATCAAATCAATCAACAATATTTATTAAATGGTTAATTCAAGTATTTGAATATAGATCATATGTGGAATCGATTGAATTATTTGATAATAATACTATTCATCGATTAGAAAGTTCGTTTCATCAATGTGGAATTAGTTTTGTTATGAAATTGAATGATAAAAATTTTAGACCATTATTTGCTAATTTAGTCAGATGGGCTGTTGATGGAGAAGGTGGATTTTTTAATCAATCGAGTGAAGTAAGTCGATTAATTGCATTTTTCCGATTTTTCTCGAAATTGCAAGATCAATTGAAAGGGATTATAACATCATATTTTTCATATCTTTTGGATCCAGTTGCCAAACTTTTACAACTGTTCATAAACCATACTATCGATTCAATTCAATTGAAAAGAATTTTATTCGATTGTTTAACTTCATCATTCAAATACGACCAGGATGATTATTGGTCACAACAGGGGAGATTTGACGTAATTTGTGATCCATTATTGCAACAATTATCAACCATTGAACCTCAAATTGGTAAGTATCTTGTTAAGGCTATTACATCATTAATTGCTAATGTATCCTCGGAAGAATACAATGAAATTTTGGTAAATGGATTAATCAAATTCATATCCAATGATAATCCTCAAACATCGTCAAACTCCAAGACTTGGACTATACGAATCATTAAGAATGTTTTCCAAAAAATGGGTGATCAATGGTTAAGTTTCTTGCCTACATTGATTCCTTACATTGCCGAATTATTAGAAGACGATGACGAAGCTGTTGAACTTGAAGTCAGACACGGTTTAGTCAAAGTCATTGAAAACGTCTTGGGTGAACCATTACATAGATACTTAAGTTAGATACTACTAACTGGAAAGAAACATATATATACATTTATAGATGTCGATTTTTTTTGATATAATTTTTACGAAAAATCCATAAAATTTTCAACTTTTAAGAAATAATTAACTTTTATTTCTAGATTATTATCATCTCTTGATATATTTACCATGTAAAACCGTTAGTTACCTAGATCTGTGGCTTTCTTGGGTTCTGGTAATGGGTCGTGTCCCAATCCCAAAGATTTTTCTGGAGCATTTTAACTGAAAAATTTAAATTTAGTTAGTTAGATTGAATAATTTAAACCAATTGTCGAGAATGGTATGTAGAATGAAGATATTGGAGACGAGAGTGGTCTAGTTTACTAACAAATAGTCTTTTTTAAAAAACGCAACTAGTTTGAAACCTTTATTTGACAGAGTTTTAGTGCAAAGATTGAAACCAGCTACTAAAACTGCATCAGGAATCTTAATTCCAGAAAAAAATCAAGAAAAATTGAACCAAGCTACTGTTATTGCTGCTGGTCCAGGTATGACCAACACTACTACTGGTCAACTTATTCCTACTTCCGTTGCTGTTGGTGATAAAGTATTATTACCAAGTTATGGAGGAAACCCAATAAAAATTGGTGAAGAAGAATACCTTTTATACACCGATAAAGAAATCTTAGCAAAAATTGAAGATTAAATTGAAGTTTGAACAACTCTGATTCAATTTCATTCAGAAAATTGATCGAATCTCTAGGTATACTTCACATACAAATTGAAAAAATCCAAAAAGAAAAATTAAAAAAATTAAGAAAACAAATCAAATGTTTACTTACTGGATCTAGATATTCAAAATCATTTTTGATTAATAAAACCTTGTATATAATAACTATTGATGTTTTGAATGAATATTGAATCTAATACAATTGTAGACTACCAAAACTAAATATGAAAAAAAATAAAAAAAAATACCCAAAAAAAAATTTCGATTTTTTTTAATCGAAGACAATATGATCTCTAAACTATCGGTATATACAATATAAGGCGATTACCTTTGTTTATCTTGTGGTTACTTTCTTTCTTTATTGTTTCCTTATCATTGACTATTTCGAGGTGCACACGACCTAAGAATCAATAAAATTAATGATACTATATAGTAAAATATATTTGACAGCAATTAGGGATTTCTTCTTTACTGTTGGCGGATACAGACACATATACAGGGATAGATCTTATAAATAATGGCTACAAATAATACATCATCCAAGTTTGCCCAATTTAAAGTAGTTCTTTTAGGAGAATCAGCCGTGGGCAAATCATCAATAGTTCATCGATTTGTTAAGAATACATTTGATGATATGCGAGAATCAACTATCGGAGCAGCATTTTTGACTCAATCGATAGTATTGCCTGAATCAAATACGACAATAAAGTTTGAAATTTGGGATACCGCTGGTCAAGAGCGATATAAGTCATTGGCGCCCATGTATTATCGAAAAGCCAACGCAGCATTATGTGTATATGATATAACTAGTCATGCCTCGTTTGAGAAAGCTCAAGATTGGATTAAAGAGTTGAAAAGACAAGCTCCTGAAGGAATTGTGATATGTTTGGTTGGTAATAAATCAGATTTACAAGATGAAAGACAAGTAACTCAACAAGAAATAGACGATTATATTCTGCAAATCAGTGATAATCAATCAAAGATTGTCTACAATGATTGTTCTGCCAAAACTGGTGAAGGAGTTTTAGAAACTTTTAATAAAATTGCTCGAGAGTTGCCAGTCGAAGAAGCAATTTCAGGAACTAGATCAAGACAAAGAAATAGTGGTGTTGATTTGGGTAGATCAAATGCTAGAAATGAACCTCAAACTAATAGTTGTTGCTAAATAAGAATAATATTAATAATATTAATAATATTATTAATAATAATAATAATAATGAAATTAAAAATAAAATAAATACTTAAATAAAAAAAAAAAAGAGGAAGCAACCCTTTCATTCTCATTTATCAACTTCAATTCTTTCCATTCTGTTTACTTGCATTTCATTTTATTATATCAGTGTATCCATCATTTACTCATATATATCCATATATATCCATATATCTTGATTCATCTTAATTTACTAATTGTTACTATCATTACCGAGGTTACTAAGCTCCGGATTATATACAGGAAATTTAATTTTTGAAAAAATTGTAAATTTGCACACGACTTTTTTTTTTTCACAAACCATCGAGGATTTAGAAATGAAAAATTTTTCACTAGTAGAGACTTTTCTTTTTATCATATTTATACATTATTGTTAACGATGTCTGCTCGTCCTCAAGTTTCTGTTGTTTCATCTAAAGGTGAACAAACTTCCACTCAAGTTCCATTACCAGCTGTCTTTTCTGCTCCAGTTAGACCTGATATTGTTCACTCAGTTTTTGTTAAAGTTAACAAAAACAAAAGACAAGCTTATGCTGTTTCTGCCAAAGCCGGTCACCAAACCTCAGCTGAATCATGGGGTACTGGTAGAGCTGTTGCTCGTATTCCAAGAGTTGGTGGTGGTGGTACCCATAGATCTGGTCAAGCTGCTTTCGGTAACATGTGTAGAGGTGGTCGTATGTTTGCTCCAACTAAAACTTGGAGAAAATGGCATGTCAAAGTTAACCATAACGAAAAACGTTATGCTACTGCTTCTGCTATTGCTGCTTCTGCTGTTACTTCTTTAGTTTTAGCTAGAGGTCACAGAGTTGAACAAGTTAAAGAATTACCATTAGTTGTTGCTAATGAATTCGAATCTGTTCAAAAAACTAAAGAAGCTGTTGCTGTCTTAAAAGCTATTGGTGCTCATAAAGATGTCATTAAAGTTATCAAATCTAAGAAAATGAGAGCTGGTAAAGGTAAATTGAGAGGTAGAAGATTCACTCAAAGAAGAGGTCCATTAGTTGTCTACGCCGAAGACAATGGTATCGTTAAAGCTTTAAGAAATGTTCCAGGTGTTGAAACTGCTAACGTTAAACACTTAGGTTTATTACAATTAGCTCCAGGTGCTCATTTAGGTAGATTCATTATTTGGACTCAAGCTGCTTTTGAAGCTTTAGACTCAGTCTACGGTTCTGATTCTACTCAATCTATCAAATCTGGTTACACTTTACCAGTCAACATCATCTCTAACACCGATGTTACCAGATTAATCAACTCTGCTGAAGTTCAAGCTGTTGTTAGACCTGCCGGTCAAGCCACCCAAAAGAGAACTCAAGTTGTCAAGAAAAACCCATTAAAAAACAAACAAGTCTTATTAAGATTAAACCCATACGCCAAAGCTTTTGCTTCTGAAAAATTAGGTTCTGCCAAAGTTGAAAAAGTTAAAGCTAAACCATCTAAAGGTCAATTCACTCAAGTCTTAAAAGACAGAGCTTAAGTTAATTTTTAAGTTTAGATTTAAAATTTAATATTTGAACCCTGAAATAAGAAACTTATTTGTTTAGGTTATGAATTAATACACATAAATTTCTTTTTTACATGAATATTTGTAGCTTCATTGTCTATCTTAGTAGAAAATCCCTAATTGCGATTATCAAAACAAATCGAAATGATTTGCGATTTAAAAGAATCTACAATAGAATACGAAACTACGTTCAAGGTGTTGAAATCATTTACTTAAGTTTCACCTCAAAGTGAACTAATTAAGTCTATAAATTTAAGTCTAAATCTAAATTATAATACATTGTAAGAACTAAATATTTCGAATTTAAAGAGGTGGAAGAACATTAGATTCAAAGAAACTCGTACCAGTAGCTGGATCAGTTCCAATAATATTACCTCTATCATCAGTGTATTCACAAATTGTGTATTGACTCCAAGCATTGTCACACATTATACGAGCACATCCAAGTTTAGATGTAGATTTCCAAACGACCTGAGTGAAATGACCAGTGGCTTCACTGAATCCAGGTTTTGAAAAATCGTAATCTTTGATTTCATCATACCAAGCATCAACAACACCAATATCAGAACCGAAATTTCCTACTCCAAGGTTTTCACCATATGGACCACCCAGGTGAACCAATTGAACATTATTACAATCGAAAACACCGGCAGCATAATTAGCACCGTAATCAGCAATAGTTTGGTCCCAAACTAAAGGTGGGACTCCATGTAAGGCCCGTTTCTGATTATGAGCTTCAAGAATGGCAGCCTCAAAACTTCCTAATGCTTGAGTAGTGCTAGAAGAGGAAGTGGTAGTTTCTTGGGTTGTAGAAGAAGGTGCTTGGGTGACTTCAGGCGAAGTGACTGGAGTGGTTGGAGTAGTAGATGTTGAAGTAGTCAAACTCGAAATATCAGTGTTGGTGTTGGATGGTTCCACGTCCACTGTTGATGAACTTTCTTCTACTCCTGTTGAAGGTGTTGGAGTAACTTCTGGTTCAATTGAAACGGAAGACGAAACTGACTCAACTGAAGTACTTTCTGAAGTGGTGGCATCACTAGTATATAAAGAAGACAGTTCAGTGGAAAATGTTAATCCGACTGAAGTAGATTCAACTGGAGTAGATTCAACTGGAGTAGATTCAACTGGAGTGGATTCGGCTGGAGTAGATTCAGCTGGAATGGATTCAACTGAAGTAGATTCAACTGCACTAGATTCAACTGCACTAGATTCAACTGAAGTGGATTCAACTGCACTAGATTCAACTGAAGTGGATTCAACAGGACTAGAAACAATTGAAGAACCAGTTTCTATAGAAGCTGAACTAGATTCGAGGGCACTACTTACCAAAGTCAGAATGTCAGCACTGGACGAAATGATAGAACGAGTTCTTGAGAATGACCAATTTCCTGAGGAAAATGTAGAAACTTCAGAAATTGAATCTGAGGGTATAATTGATTTTGATTTTGACGAAGTTGAATCAGTTATTATTGAACTGACTGAACTTATAGTGGAAGAGGGACTATAAGTTTGTTCTCCCGGTGGGGCAGAAAATATTGTTTCAATGATAGTTGTAGTGGAAGCATATTCGGTAAAAGTTTGTGTGGTTTCACCAAGAGCACCAACAATAGCTAAAGAAGCTAAACTTATAGATGAAAGTTTCATAATGAAGGACTATAGTTAATGTTGAAGTTAGAAAACTCTTTTTTTTTTGTTTCAGCTTAAGGAGAGACATTCTGATTTAAATATACTTACTGAGGTAAATAATTGTCAAGAAGATCTCACCCAAAATGGCCAATTTACAGAATAACCAGCCATATAACCACATTTTTAAATGTCTTTAGTTACATGCATAAAAATAAAATATGAAAAAATAATAAATAAAAAATTAAAACAATAAAAAAAAAAACAATAACTAAAACCATTGACCAAAAACCAGAATCAAAAACCATTTATCCAAAACCAACCATTAATTCAATCAGTGATTGAGATTATGGGTTTAATCAGTTTAGATTAGAGACCATACTATTATCGTAAGTCAAATTAATCAAGTAAAGAGATGGCTATAAGTTGACTCTCAGTTTTCAACCTGGCGCCGAGGTCGATCATCAACCGTTTTATTGAGAAATAATCAAAATCAACTGAGTTACACATGAGACTTTCCAAAAGTAATCTTGTAGCAAGTGCATTTGGACCCCGAAAAAAATAAATAAAATTAATAACAATGCAACAAAGAGTATACCTTAGATAAAACAATTGGGCCACAAGCGTGTAAATATTTATGGTGCTTGGCTTTAGTTTGTACTGGTTGTTAAATAACCTTTTTTAGGACCCTTTTGATATAATGTATATGCAAATGTCAACCCAATGGGGACCCATAAATTTTATTTTGAATACCGAGAAAAAATAATATTGTAAAGGAGATCAAACTAGAGAAATAAGCAAAACAGAAAAAAGCTAATAAAACTTGATTGATGAGACAGGTGATAATTTCGTATGTTGTTACTAATTGCATACATCATTTAGCTGCGATAATATAATGATTGGTCACATCAATCAAATTTTTATTTAAAAGATCAGTAGTGAGTTTTTTGTAGGGACTAATCAATTTTTTTTTTTGATGAGGTGTTTGCATAAAAATAATTTTTCAAATTACTAAAGCGGCATTTTTT
Organism: Suzukiozyma pseudoglaebosa; assembly: GCA_030705115.1. Lineage (NCBI taxonomy): Eukaryota > Fungi > Ascomycota > Pichiomycetes > Serinales > Debaryomycetaceae > Suzukiozyma > Suzukiozyma pseudoglaebosa. The sequence continues at coordinate 164,776 of JANIWI010000015.1, read as the reverse complement.
ATCTCGATTTGGCGATTTTGGATGAGGATGGCTGGTTGATTTCTACAGGGTACGAAATGTAGTAATAGATGATGATCAGCGTAAGGTTGATTAATATGACCAAACAAGCAAGCAAGCAAACAAGCAAGCAATCAAGCTGAATGTAGTACTATTGCCAAAAAACCGCAGCATCAATCCAAACTCAAATCCCCAAGACAAGAAACAAAGAGACAGTAAGCATGAATTTACGATTAGGAAAAAGTACAATAAGAGTAAAACCACTAAGAATAGGTTTTAAAGTAGGAACAAGTCTAGAACCATCAATAGTATAGGAGCACAGGTAAAGCAATCAAGAGTATTCAAAATAGGAATATGGGGTTTTGAGAGTATGAATAAAGGTAGAACTTAACCAAGATTTAAAATAGACTGCAAACCGATTACTGGGTTGAGGTGCACATTCAATTTGGTTTTTGGGGATGTATGATGAAAGGTGTAGAATTAGTTACAATGGCGAATTGAATTGATTGTCCCACTTTAAGATGAGGACAAATTTAATGCTGTCTCAAGTATGTATATGTATCCATAATTACATCAACCTATTGTTGTCAACGTACCTCAGGGTATAGCCAGCAAAAAATTAGTTTACTTAATTTAATCACTTTCCAGTTTAACCGTTGGTGTTTCCATTGGGTGGCAATAGTATAACTCCGATAACATACATAACATTATTCAAATATCAAAAACAAATCAGGAAACTATTTACCCCTATTAACCAAAAAAATTATAAAACAAATGATTATGGTACTATGCGTACATTTACAAAAACAAATGATGTCCCACAATGGTACTATGCATACATTTACAAAAACAAATGATGTCCCACAATGGTACTAATCATATGTTTACAAGATCTCAACATAATTGATTGAACTAACCATAATCGAAACCAAAGTTTTTTAATAAAGCGTCTAAAAAATTATATCTTACAGTATTAAAATATTGTATGAAAGTTCAAGTAATTAAATAAGTAGATAAAGTTTCCTCGTTTTACACTATAAAATGATTTCTGGTTTACACTATACAATGATTTACACTATAGAATGACTTCATTTGTGGTTTACACTATACAATGATTTCATTTGTGGTTTACATTATACAACGACTTCATTTTACTTCTCCTATTCCTCTACATGTCTTAATTTGTATTATCTGTGCTGACTGTATGTCTACTAACACCATGTCTACTAACACCATGTATATTCTACTTCTCTACTGACTTACTTTATGTCATGTCCACTGACTGTTCTTCCTCATATTCTTGGTCTCACAAGGTTACAAAATGCCATTAGATAGCGTACATTTTACTGGGACTGGAAAATGTCAACATGAGACAAAGTAATAAGTTGGTTTATATAGAGTAGAGCTATCACTAGCTACCGCCAGTGACCCTGTGGACGTTACTGCCAGTTGGCGTCACTGCCAGTTGGCGTTACTGCCAGTTGGCGGGATTTTTGATTTGGGTCGTGGTGGGTTCGTAATTGGCACCAGAATAAAATTTTGCGGGTTTAAATTTCACCGTAAATTAGTTTGATTCGATTATCACCTGAATCATTGGTGATTATTGGCATTCCTGGAGACTGCTACTGATAAAACACACATACTAATTAAAACACTGTTACTATTCAACCCGATTTTATTGGTTATTTTTATCTGATTGTATTCATTGTCAAAATTTGCTTTTATTGGCAGTTAATTGATTTTTACTACGGTAATTTGTTTGTTTGTTGTTTGAATTCTTGATTGATTAACGAGATTAAGACCAACTGCTCATTAATATTACTGTATTCACAACCAAGGATATTACTGTGAATTTCAGTTCATTTTCCACCTAAATTTATTCTTATATTGGGCTTCAATTTTTGATTTATTACCATTTTATATTGTTTCTACTAAATATCATCAACTTTTGAATTAATACTATTTGATATTGATTTTACAAATTATCATCAACTTTTGAATTGATACTATTTGATATTGTTTCTACTAAATTTCATCAATTTTAGTTTCGGTCAAATACTATCAAATTTTGAAAAATCATCATTTTCATTAAATCAATCATTTTAGGTATAAATCTCAATTTTTTGATTGTTTTATCTTTTTAATTTCATCAGTGGGCTTAAAACAGGAATTTTTCAATTACTTTTTTCTATACTACAAAATATTTGACTAGTTTTTAGTTTTTTTATATCCAAATTTATCAATATGCTAAAAGGGTTAAGAAAAAAAGCTAATGTGTTATCATTAGGAGCTATATCTCATCCTGATGATCATACTTCAGGTAGTGATAATTATGAAAAAGTTTTGAAACAAGTTCATGACTTCGAATTGGCTTTGAAAGCTATGGATTACTTATTGGACGATCGTACTGTTGAAGGTATTGATTTATTAAAACAAGAATCTCTGAAACCTTGTGATCAACCTGCGGGAATTTTTCCATTAGCTTTAGGAGTAATGAATTTTATTGAAGCAACTTTAGGGTTTGAACCTGAAGTTATGGAGAAAGCTCATAAAACTTTAATGGAAGCTGAATCTGCTTCTTTAAACAATGCGAAATATAATTTAAAATATAAATTATCAACTTCTCATATTTACCCCCCAGGTACTGAATTCCAAGTTACTTACGCTGAATCAACTTTATTATGTGCCCTTGTAATGTTATTAAAGGAAAATAATGGTATGGTGGAAGGTGCTAAAGCATTGTTCAAATTAAGAACTGCTTATAGAACCCTAGATCAAATCTATAAAAAAATCAATGAATCTGATTCCATTTTCAATAAAAACATTAGTAAATTAAAAGCTCAATCTTTAAATAATTATAAAAATTTATCAAATTCAGATTTACCAGGGTTTAAATTACCAAAATCTAATGAATCTTCAAGTTCTTCTTTACATTCATCTTCTTCAGATTTGAAATTAATTGAAAATTTAGAGAAAGTTTATTTAATGAGAAAAGCAAGAATCAATGGAACTAACTTGGAGGATAATGAAGACTTATTTACAGGATTACCTTCTAGCTTTGATTTCAATTTACCCCCCAGCAGTTCTTCTGTTAATTTATCAGTCCCTTCAACTTCCGTTTATAGTTCTCTACCAAGAAGAGTGGCTTCACCAATACCTTCAAACTCATCATCATCCAAACCAGTTTCTGATTTTAAAACTACTTTATATGATGACGATGAGGATGACGATGATGATGATGAAGACGACGAAGTTTTTTCAGACGCTTTGGAAACTCCAGAAACTAATACTCCAGCATTTGCAACAACATCGTCTATCATGTCTTCGACTGTGTCATCGCTTAACTCGCATCCAAATACAAACAAAGAAAACTATGATAACAATGATAATCATTTATATGTCTCCACTATAGATGAATTTATTCACTCAGGAGTTCAATTATGTTTTGGAATTTTACAACTTGTGTTATCTTTGATTCCACCAACAATTGGTAAAGTTTTATCAATTGTTGGTTTCAAGGGTGATCGAGAAACTGGGTTGAAATTGTTATGGAGAACTGCAATTACTTCAAGAAATATTCATGGTGATTTAGCGTTATTATGTCTATTAGTTTTCTATGATGGGCCTGTTCAATTTGTTGATGTTGGGTTTCAATTGCCTGGTAACGAAGATTCGAAAATTAAAGATATAATATCTTTAGATGGTAAGGTTACTGTTACTGATAGTGAGTTGAAAAAAATCATGATGAATCCAGCCTTGTATACCCCTCAGTTATTGAAAACGGCTAGAAAATGTTTTCCACATAATGCGTTATGGTTGTTACAAGAAGGTAGAATCTTAGCAGCACAGGGTAAATTGTATGAAGCAGTTGATTTAATGCAATCTTTCACAGATGAGGAAGCAAATGTCATTAATATGCAACAAGTGGAAGCTTTATTAATTTTTGATAGAGGTATGTTTTATGCTTTTAAGCATGATTTTGATGCAGCAGCTCGAGATTTCATTAGATTAATCGATATTAATTCATGGTCTAAAGGGGTCTATTTATTCATGGCTGCTAGTTGTTATCTCGAAAAGTATAGATTAATAAAGATGGATTTGATTAAAGTTGAAAACAAAGAAGAAGAACTCACGAAATACGAAAAATTAGCTCAAAAATACTTTGATTTGGCTCCAACGTATGTACCTGGGCATGGTCATAACGCACTTAAAAAGAAAGGTGGTATTGGCGGTGGATCTAAAAAAATGCCATTTGACAACTTTTTATTACGAAAAATAAATCATATTGAACAAAGACAAAAACAGCATCCTAACTTATCTTTTGTCGATTGTATTGGAACATCAATAATTCTTGAATTAATTTATTTCTGGAATGGTTATAATAGAATGCAACCAAGAGAATTGGAGCAAACCTTGAAATTATTAGGATATTCTGGAGATGTTAATAGCGAGTTATCAGCAAATGATGATAAGACTAATTATGCAAAAATCCCAGAAACTACTGATGAAGCAATGATTAGATACTTTTTGCAAGGTTTAGCATTGAGATCCATGGGTAAAGTCAAGGAAGGGTTAGCACTAATTGATAACCATGTAATTTCCGAGTATGTCATTTCTGATCAACCTCAATTTAAATTTACCAAGATGGTCTACAGTCCATATTTATACCCAACCGCATTGTATGAAAAGACAATGTTTATTTGGATCATTCGAACTAAATTAAGTTCGAAAGTAGATATAGTTCATTCAGTTCATGAATGTAAATCTTGGTTAAAGAAAGCTGAAACTGTTGGAGATGGAGATTATGAATTGAGTAATCGAACTGGAATGAGAATCAAAGCTGCTGGAGATAGATTAGACCAATTAGGGAGAATGGGATAAATATTACTTTAAGATTCATATTTTCAACATACATAAATGAATAAAATTGTATATATATTATATATATATTGTAATTATGCTAATTAAAGTAAGTTTCAACCATAGTGTCAGCAACATTGAATCTAAATGCTAATGTAATAATCCATCCTAATAATAATAGTGGTAAGATTCCCGCCACAATAATCATTTGTAGATATCTGGCGGGAGTATCATTACTATTTAAGTTATTGATACCAGTATTTGTTATAAAAGGCAAAGAATTAAATCCATATAAAGTTATGATAAAATAATAACCCACGGAACCAAAATATAAAGAATTTCCCAATACTAAGGCAAATAATGAATTCTTAATCCTTATAATTGGTAATAACAAGAATTGTAAAATATATAATAAGCACCAAATGATCAAAAATGAATTACAATGAATATCAAAGCAAAATCCCCATTCAATATAATTCAAACTGTATTTCGCACCCATTACACCATTATTAAAGATCTTATTAGTAATAAACCAAGAAATTGTTGCAATAACAACTCCAGTTAAATAAAAATCAATAATAACCATATATAATATTAATTTTACAATATCCCAAAAATGAGGTGAATAAGCGAGACCCCAGGCAATGGCACTTATCATTAAAAAAACCGTTAATAATATAAGAAATGAAGGATCATCACGAGTATAACTTGATTTCCCACTAGTCGATTGTTGTTTATAATAATAATGAGTTTTATACATCTTTTTCGGATTTATAATCAAATTGAAAATTTCCCAAATTGCAGTTTCAAAATCCAATGTTGTCGGTTTAAATATTCTTCGAAACATTCGTTTCATCTTTTTCAATTTATCAACTACACTAGGATCAGTTTGTATCTCACCAAAATTCGATGAATGAGTAGATATTATCGATCCTTGATGCGGACTGGTCGATCCAACCTGTGGAAACAAATCCTGAGTTGTATATGGTAGATTGATACGTTTACTCATCCTGAAAACTCCCCCTACTATTCTTATTCTTTCAAACGTACTTATGTTACTATTTGATTGAATCATTTTCAACTTTGAATTTACCTTCCCACCGGAAATCACAATTGACCGAAATTAATGATCATCGACCATCGGAGATAATTACCCAGCCCTCGAAAATCAAAACCAGGATTTAAGTGGTCAGTTGCTAGAATAAACATCATATATGAATGAATAATCATTTATAGAGCTTAAAAGATGGAAAGAGATAGCAATACAGGGGTGGCGGCACTGAGAACCGAGACTTTGGTTGTGCCAGAAGTGGTGAATCCAATATTACACTTGAGAACATCCCTGGGGACATTGGAGGAGAAGACCAAGAAGAAGAAGAGTAAGGCAAAATCAAACGTTAAATGGGAAGAAGATGTGGTTGATAATGAGCATTTGGGGAAGAAGAAGTCTAAGATATGTTGTATTTTCCATCCCAATCGTGAATTTGGAGAACTGAGTGATAGTTCTGATGATGAATCAAGTGACGAATCTGATGGTGAAGGTAACATTATTCCCAAGAATAAACCCAATCATGATGATCATGATTGTTGTGATGGTAATCATAAACACCAAAAGGGTGTTAAGAGGGATAAGGCTCGTCCAAATGCACTTGAAAGACAACCAAAATATGAGAATAAATCAAAAGTTCCTGAAAATGCTACTTAATTGAAAAATCAAACGAGTTTGAATTAAAAGGTTTGAAATGCTACACAATTGAAGAATGAATCAGGGTTGAATAAAAAGTTCTAGAAACTACTACATAAACGATAGTTCAACAGGTTTCGATACCTTCAATTGGACTTATAATGGACAAATTACACGATATAGCTTTTACTTAAACAATTATTTTGTTTAATCTTATCAATATGAGTTCGTATAAACCGTTTGCTATCCAGGGGGTATATAATTGATTCATCCCGATATTTACGGGATAAATTAATGTTGCTTGTGGTTTTAGCTGCCCTAAAGGTTGAAAGTCATTCATTCAAAAGATATTTTTAATGGGAATAGAACGCCAAAAATAAATAAAACAAGATAGTTGCTTATATTTATTAGCTAGAAACGATTGTTTTTGTTAATTCTTTGATACTTAAGGACTCTTTGTCCTGATCTTGGTCTTTGAAAATTTCAAGTTCTTTATTCCAAATAGATTGTAAATATAAGTCATTTTTAGATCGATTGGAACTTACTTCAAGATTTCTAGGTAAAGCTTTATTCAGTTTTTTCGACAAATGTTGGTTGTTATTATCATTACTATCTTTATTATTAATATCATTGTAATATCGATTGAGAAATCCCAACACTCCAGTATTAGTTTTCAACTTGGTTGAATTTGGGCGGACCTGAATTTTACTTGGATATCGACATCGAATAGAAGTATATTGAGACACAATAGTTTCATAGAGCATTTTATCTTTATGAGTACTCGAAAATTGAAAAAATTCCAGTTTGGGAGTTTCAGGACTAATATCCTTATAATCATTGAGTTTTTTTGTTGTCCTATTCATTTTTAAAGGCTCTGAGTTGTAATGTTTGTTATTCATGTATTTTTGATAATGCTCCATTTCTTTAAACATAATTAATATATCATCATTCATGGGATATTCATCATGACAATTTTGATCTAATTTGAAATTATTGGTTGGATCTTCTATGGGTGGATCTTGAAATGGGGGGTGATCCTCATCAGTCAAACTATGGTGATCATCTTCACTTGAATTTTGTTGAAAGTCGTCATTTTTTGTCACTTTCTTATGAGAATGCATCGAACCTAAGAACGAATTCACTTGTGAAGTAGCAGTATCAACAATCTTTGACATTCTATCGATAAGTTTTGTTGCATCGAATTCAACTAATGGACTTTTTGAACTTTTCAGACTTTTATGTAAACTTGAAGATGAAGAAGCTGGCTGTAAATTTTTGAAAGAATTTTCAGTATTTGAATATTTATAATTTGATTTTTTATTATGTAGTTGGTTAATCTTAACATTATCATTTTGTTTAACTAGATGTTTCCTGGTTTCAGGTACACTTTTCACTTGTTTATAATCAAAATATTTCAAGTTTTCTGACTCTATATGTGAATTAACAGGTCTATCCACTCCATTATATACTATCGAATGTTGAGTTTCCGGTCTTCCATCGAAAGTTGGATCTTCATATACTAGTTGATGACTAGATATTGATCTGGTTAAATTGGAATGATATTGTTGATTGGGAATTGATCTGGTAGAATTGGAAGCAACTTGTTGACTTGAGATTGATCTGGTTAAATTGGAATTATATTGCTGATCTAATGTCTTTTGAAGTAGATCAGTTTGCCTGATAAACTTTTTCCTAGTACAAATCATACTATCCAGTTGAATACTTGAATCTCGACTAGTTATCTTTTTACTGAAATTCAGGTTAAATCGATTTATCCTTCCCGGACCAAGCTCTTCTTCAGATTTACTGGGTTTCATAGCTATAATGCCATCAAAACCTTGTTTATCATCCATATTTACCTCTATTTACCTATAAAATTCAAACTCGACAATTTCCTTATCTTTATCCCGCAACCAATCAACCAATAAAAAAAATAGCGATAAGCCTAACTCGTATTTGTTTACAGTGGAGATTAGTTATGGATATAAACGGTGTGACTACGAACAACGTCATGATTAAGAAGTTTTGAGTTTCACCACTCCTGATTCATTACATAGTTCTCAATCAATCAAACCTGTTACGATTATTCTATGTCCGTAACTCGCGTCATTATGGTTGCAAAAAACTACACATCACCAAATTTTGCAACCAACAACAAACTGTCAACATAGAATTGTGAATACTAATATACAAATGTATGTATACATATGTAGTAATATACATATGTATATTTATATTAATATTAATATTTATGTTTATTTGTATGTTTATTTGAATGTATATGTGAGTTTTATTATTAAATGTATATATACATTTGTATATTAGTATTAATATTAATATTTATGTTTATTTGTATGTTTATATGTATGTATAAGTGAGTGCTATTATTAAGCTTCAAAGTAAATTAAACCTTCTTTTAGAGTATCATTACAACCTTGAATTAAAGCATTTTGTCGATGCATAATAGTGTGAGTTAAGTTGACAATATCAGTTTTCTTAGTTTGGATTGTTTCAATTTTATTAGTATTTTTCTTTGAGGTTATAGTTTCAAATATCTCTGATAATAATTCAACAGTTTGATTCAAATAATTTTGATTTTCTTCAAATATTTGACCAAAATTACTATTACCTAAATAATAAGCAAAACAGTAAGTCCATTTTAAAGTTTTTCTCCCTCTTGTTAAAGCTCGTATAGCATCAGGTAAATATTGAATATCATTCCAACTTAAATAAGAACTCTTATTATGAAATCGTTTCTTATGCATATATTCATTGGCTAATTTCTCAATACTTTCAATTGTTCTTAAATCACCTTTTGAAGAACTTTCATGAGCCGTGAACCGTTTATAATAATGTAAATATCGTTTTAAAGATTCCCGACTTTTATTAATCGATTTTTCATTTTCAGGATTTGATGGGACATAAGAATTACATTTATAGTAATCTCGATGTTTTGACCAATCATTCAAACAAATCCAACAAAATTGATGATTACATTTACTACAGGTCATATGATTGCATCCACCATTTTTTTCAATACTTGATTGACAGTTTGGACATGAATGAGTATTTGCATCAATCCAGTTGGCAGTTTCAGAATCGTCCTCACATTTGGTAATCCATAATTTAACAATCCAACATGGACATGGTAAATGATTTTCAAATTTACAATTAAAACAAAATTCATGATACGATGGACATTTCACTATAGGAACATGATCGATATTTTCTGGTTTATTTCCTTCATCTAAATCTCCTTCGATTAATTCAACAAAATCATTACAGTCTAAACCAGGACACCATCTATAGTTCCATTTTGTTTCGATATATTTCTTAGCACATGATATCAATAATCGATTACTAGCCAATATATCAGTTGTTTTAATTGAATCATGACCACTCTCAGTTAGCCATACAATTTCATCAATATCTCGATGAGGTATAGTATATTTACAGTTTATATCGATACAGGTAATCAATTCCCCTTTATAGATATCATTATCAATATAGCGATAATAACAATCAACACAATACCGATGATTACAAGTTAATGAATACACGTGTACTTGGGGATAGGTTTCACAACAAATTAAACATTCAAAATTAGTCAAAGTTTCGAATTTGTTAGTTGATTTCAAAGGCAATCCACAGTTTTGGTAAAGCAACTGTTGATTATCGTAATAATCATTCACAACTTCGTCAATTTGCCATCGTTTATACTGTAGCATACATAGTATATCATCAAAAGTACAATTTGGTAATTGTCCCGATTGTAAAGTTTCAACTTTTTTCAAATAATTTTGCTTAATATAATCACTTATATTCCATGGTTTATACCAAATACTCGTGAATGTACTCTTAAACACGTTTTCATGATCTCGATTAGGTGACGCCACTGAATATTCATCATTATGAGGAACTATATCGCTTTCAAATGAATTATTGGATTCGGTATCATCGTCGTATTCAAATTCTATCTCACTACTCAGCAGCATTACCAACCTTGATGACCCCTTGAATACCTAAACAACACAGACACAACTTGTTACTGTGCTGTACTGGAGAATTTATTGGGGTGCTCTTTTTTCTCTACAGTTGATAAAAAAGACTCACCAACGACAAAACACAATACACGAGAGATTTGGCTACTGTAGATGCAATAGGCCGATTATGAACCGAAATCCTGATACAGACTATTGCAATTTATAACTGGGGCGATTTTCCCCCATCAATTTGGGTTATATATCCGGGTTTATTTCTAATTTCTATATTTTATATTTTTTTTTTTTCAGTTTTATAAACTTAGGGTCTATGAAGTAAGGGAATTTCTTTGTATGAACCGGGATAATATATTCTTCTCGGTTTGAACTATCTTTTCAATAGTTTTGCAATTGTCACTTGGCTTGATAGGTTTATAATTTTTAATCCTAAATTTGCACATGTTATTAATATCCGTTTCTTGACACGGAACCATCAATAATTGCTTGATATTCTTCATCCTAGTCTTGACTTTCATAGCAAGAATCTTTTGAGTGAACACTTTTTGTTTCATTGATAATAAATTTTCAAGACAATTGGCATGAATTGATAATTTCCCATCATATTTAATTTTAACCCCGGACTGCCATGATTTCGGTAAATCTATATTCAAACAACAATCCTCATTCCTAGAAGTATTGAATTCATCGGATTTCTCGTTGCCATCGTCTTGGATGAAATCCGACTCCAATTCGTCTTCATTATTTTCTTCGTTTTTATCTTCGTGGGAATGATCATGGTCCTTTTGAATTATTTCATTGATTAATTCAAACCCTTCTTCTTCGAACCATTCTAGTCGCAACTGCAATTGCTTTCTTTTCTCTTTAGTAAGTTTAGAATTCTTAAATGATTGTATGAAATAACTTGCTAATGATATACAATCATTAGGGTTATCGTCACACGTAAATCCATACTTTTGTAACAACTCTATGTTTGTCAAATCGCTACCATAGGAATTGAACAATTCGAAATCAAATTCTTGTGATGGTAATCGAACCATCACAACATCAATACATTTGGATGCGTCCGATAATTCTTGTGCTAAGTCATCATCAATTGATTCAATTTCATTCTTGGAATTGGGATCCACATCTTCTATTGTAGATTCTTCGTCAGATTCTAGCAAAGTTTCAGACTCAGAATCTGAGTCTTCTAATTCTTGTTCCATCTTAGAAATGTAATCCATAGTTATCTCAGAAATATCTTCCATTGAATCCTCGTTAGATTCAACATTGGAGTCGTTCATGGATCCATCAGAGGCATCAGAATCATCAGAATCATCGGGATCATTATTGTCACTGTCATTCAATTCGTTTCCACTTCCACTCTGTTTTTCATTGTGAATTTCATGGATACTCTCATCCAGTTCTCCTTCATCATCATCATCATCATCATCATCATCTTCTTCTTCTTCATCTTCGTTGTCATGATCGCAGCCTTGCTCTCCGCAGTCATCACAGACTTGAGAATCACAAACAAAGTGGATATTTTCCTGATGAATCAACTTTCCATTTGCCAACGTAGGTGATATGTGATTAAATAGATCAGCAAAAGGTACCAACGAAATCTCAAGAAAATTGTCAATCATAAATGCTCGACTTGTCACCGAAGTGAATATTTTCCCAAAAAATTCAAGATTTGAAGTATTGTCATCACTTTCACTTGATAAAACCAAAGGAATATCAACAATTGATTGATTTAACTTGGAGAATCGACAACATTCCTTATAAAACTGCATAAATTCATCATCGTGTAACAATCCCAATTTTTCAATATCAGTATTATATGAATTCAATTTATCTTGTTTAGTCCACTGAAAAATTGGAGTGAACGAAGTTTGAAACTGTAAAGTTTGTAAATATTCAAACCAAGGACTGTTATCATTGAAAGATACTTCATATATAGTTGCAATTATTAAGGCAAAAATTCCAGTCGAAATATCAATTTTTTCAAATTCATAATCAACTAATAAATTATATATACTTGAATTCTTTGCACATAAAATATTTGATTTTGGTATTCTCATCAATAGTGGATCTTCATCTAAAACCAGTAAATCAGGTATGAATACACCTAATCCACCAACTGATGATAATTTAACTTGTAATTCTGGTCTCAAAAAGGCATTTCTATTGACCCACTCGAGCAATTGGTTCAAATCATTCATATAACCTCTCCAATTCCTTCATTCATTGACTTGCCTCCCAACTCAACCGACAAATCCTTCTTCCCTACCCATCTTTACCTCATCACTCATCGCAACCTCATCTCTCCCTAATTGGGAAATCGCCGGGTAATCTCGGAAAATGGTAAAAAAAAAAAAAAAAAAAAAAAAAAAATTACAATGCTGGCTGAATGGCTGGTAAATCAAAGTTTTGATCTGATTTAGTGATTCGATATGCAAGTAGGACAATTTTTAGATTTACATACTTATATAAACAGTAAATACCTAAGCAAACAAAAATAAGTCGTAAAAAAGATAGAATATACTTATATATATAATATAATATATATATATATATATTTATATATTATATATATATAATTATTACAGAAAAAAAAACCAAAGGAAAGAAAAATAAAAGATAAGCAATATAAAGCAAACAACTATCAATTCAAATTCAATTAATTCTCCAAGACTGATAGATTTGATATATTAGTATAAGATTAAAATTTTATAATAATATACTATAACATAACATAGCATTGTATAATATAATAATATAATATAATAATATAATATATTTCAATTTAATATATTGGAGTTTTAATATATTGAAGTTTTAATATATTGAAGTTTTAATCAATCAATCTATTGAGGATTAATTTTTTTTTTGTTTCTCAATTGGTTAATTTTATTACTTAATTGGTTAAATTGCTTGCTTGTATATTTTTTTATTAAAGGGCTATAAAATTTCTGTTACCATAACAACAACAAAAATCTAGATTAATCAACCCCATCAATAATTTACCACATTTTTAAATCTCAATGAGTCTAATAGCTATGGAGTCAACTCATCCTTGGAATAATTCTCATACGAGATCAAATTCCTACAATGACACTTTATTGTCGCAACTTACATCCCACACCCGAAAACGAAAGCGATCTCACTCCGATATTGTTGATGCTCGGGCTAATGTTAGTCCTGGTACTAATTCCATTAATTGCAAACGGTCAAGAACTGCCCCACCATCTCCCCAAGAAATTAGTTTACTGAAATACAATAAATCAATGAGTTTACTGCCCCACCAACAATCGGGGTTTGCTGAGGAAGAAATTAAACAACGACAAATCAATGAAACTATACTTGAACAAGAATCTCCATCCTATAAATCCTCGAATGTTCCGGAATCTTTAAATTCCGAGATATCGATCCCCATTAATACACCAATTGACAAATCAATTGACAAATCAATTGACAAATCAATTGACAAATCAATTGATGATAAATCAATTAATCATAATAGTATAATTGACAATTCAACTGAGGATCAAACTGATAACTTAAAGAAAGAATCACTGACAATTGAATCAATTGATAAATCAATTAATCATAATAGCATAATTGACAATTCAACTGGAGATCAAGTTGATAACTTAAAGAAAGAATCACCAACAGTTGAAACCAGTCCGATTCCAGATAACCTAGATTGTACTAAAAATATTTTACCAAAACAATCAAATTTCAAAATAAGGAAAAAGTCAAAATCGGTATCACCAAAGCTGAAGAAAATCTCATTACCAGGTATTTCAACTATTGAAAGAAAACTTACCAAATTGCCGTCTTTATTGAACTTACCAAATATCTCAACTGCTTTAAATTCGGCTCCAATAACTTCGCTGGCTCCTGTGAAATTAAAACCAATCACTCCAACTGTGAGTTTAGACTATTCCGATACAAAAATTGATTATTTTCGAAATGATTACTTACGTGACTTGCCAGGGCTTGAAGTTTCAAATAACAAGCCTAAATTTAATTCAAATAGTAAATTCAAACCTTTGCATCCTAATATCAAACATATAAATTTTCCATACGAATCAAATTATACTTATTTGAATCAAACATATATGAATGATGTTGAAAAATATCCCCAATATTTAGAATTAGCTAAAAGTCTAGTTGACTTATCAAAAGGTAATTCTAAATTAAATACAGCTTCAAATATTTATCATCGCTCCCTGATTGATACAACAAATCCTTTGTCTTCAACTATCAAGTTCAATAATCGGTCAATTTCACCAAATCAACAACCATCACCTCCTCACATTCCTGATTACTCACCTAATCTACCAAAAAATTCTTATATTCCATCTTGCTATCCTCAAGATTATTGTAATTATTACGAACAGCAACACCAACATCACCAACTACAACTACAATTACAACATCAACTACAACAGCAACATCAGCTCCAACAGCAAGATCACTATCCTACTCAATATAATTTTAAACCATCATTAACACCACCACAGAAATCGCCTGTATTACAATCATCAAATCTGCAACAAACGCATAAATTCATTCCTATAACACCACCAACATCCAATAAGAAGCCAAATCCAGTAAATATAATCTCAAAATCCCCATCGAAGCATAGTCCCCGAATATGCATATCTTGTGGATCTGATCAATCTCCATGTTGGAGACCTAGTTGGTCTACCAAAGAGGGCCAACTTTGTAATTCTTGTGGATTAAGATACAAAAAGACTAGTGCTCGATGTTTGAATAATAATTGTCGAAAAATTCCTGCTAAAGGTGAATGGAGTTTAATGCAATCAAAAGGAGAGCTTCAATTTGAAGATGGTATACATGGGTTTAGTTGCTTGGAATGTGGTTGGAGAGTTGAAGTAAAGAAAAGATGAAAACACAGAGAATAACATGGGAAATCATCACTCAATTAAATTATTGATCGATTCAATAATGATGAAGCAAGTAGATACCTCATAATCAACAAATCATGAAAGATATGATAGTGGCAAAGTCAGATACAGATAAATAATCAAGAGGCTTAATAATTAAATCATCGAGTAATAAAGATAGACATGATTATTGAGATAAGATTATATCAAGTCACAAGTGTATCAAAACAAGATATTGGAATCAATAAAAAGCACATACATAAATGAGAAGCATACATATCAGAGATAGTCAAATCATCAAGACTTAAGATAGACGAGACTATCTCATGATGAAATCAATGGAAAACATCAATTTGATATTAAATGAATGATCATATGGTTGACAGTAAATCGAACCCTAGATTTCTTATTAGTGGAGTAGATTACTGTCAGTATGATCCAATGACAATTTGATTGCTTAATCAAACAAGCAAAGTTTTAATTTCAATTCTTCTTACTCAATAGTAGTAACATAGTTTAATTTATATTTTTAATACACTGGTTATAACAAGTAAAACCTACTACAATTGTAAAGTCAACCAACTACAATCGTAAATCCACTAAAAATATTTGAAAAATAACAATTCGTTGAAAAAGTAACATAACAAACATGTTTAGTTTTATTAAAAGAATGTAGTCTACAAAACAAGCGTTACACCAGGTTAGTACTCGGCGTAAACAAGTGTATAATTTACCTTAGTATTGTCGAAAGTATTTATGATTCAGTGTAACTACCTTGCCACTTTACTTTAACGTAGTTATTTTAGTGTAACTACTTTAGTGTAGGTACTTTAGTGCAGCTATTCTAACCACTTTACTCTGGCTACTTTACTCTAGTCTGGTCTTGCTTGTATACTATAAGTACTCTAGTCTAGCTTACTCTCGTTTAGTGAAGTCTATTGTTGCTAGTTTATCAAACTACAGTGGTTCTCGAACGTTCTATGGGACAACCAACAAATTTTGATTCTGGGGCGAAATTTTGAGATATAGGTATAAACTCTTTTAATAGCACAGTAAATGACTATCACAATCACAATCAAATCATCTGGAGATTCCAAGTATGAAGTTACTATAGATCCAACAATCACCATTCTTCAATTGAAGCAAGAAATTTCTTCCAAAGCTGATATAGCTCCTGATCGTCAAAGATTAATTTATTCCGGTAAAGTATTAAAAGACAACGATACCGTGGAAAGTTATAAGGTTCAAAGTGGTCATACTATACATTTAGTGAAATCAGCCGCCAAAACCAATACTTCTCAAACTTCTTCAAATGCATCCAACACCACGACAACAAATTCTAATTCTAATTCGAATTCTAATACTACATCGAATCAAGTTCCATCATCAATTTCTGCTGGTCAAGGATCATTTAATCCAATGGCTGACTTGACTGGAGCTAGATATGCCGGTTATACTCAATTGCCATCGGCATCTGCTTTTGGACCTGATGGAGGCATGGGATCAGGAATGCCTGATTCCGAACAATTGTCTCAATTGATGTCAGATCCAGTTGTACAACAACAAATGAATTCTATGTTATCCAATCCTCAAATGTTGGATTATTTAATCCAACAGACTCCACAATTGAGAGCTATGGGTCCTCAAGCTAGAGAAATGTTACAATCACCTTTTTTCAGACAAATGATGTCAAATCCTGATATGATGAGAAGTATGGCAGACATGGCTAGAGGACAAATGGGGGGAATGGGAAATGCTAACGCATTTGCCGCTCCAGGTAATCCAAATGGTGAAACCACCAGTACTGGTACTGGTACTGATAATACCAATAGCGATACTCCAGCAAATCCATTTGCTAATTTGTTTCCCGGGGGTGTACCTCCTATTAATCCATTTATGTTTGGAAACAATGCTCAAGAACCTCCTACTCAACCAGATACTAGACCTCCTGAAGAAAGATATGAAAGTCAATTAAGACAATTGAATGATATGGGTTTTTTTGAATTTGATAGAAATATCGAAGCTTTAAGAAGAACTGGTGGTAGTGTTCAAGGTGCTATTGAATATTTATTGTCAAACAATTAGTTTTTGTTCATTAATTAATGATTTATTCAATCAATCTATAAAATTGAATTTACATTGTTGAGATTTATGTATATTAATAGGTATCGTATGGATACTACTGTGTTTTATGTTCATGTTGATCTACAACAAAGTTCAATCATGTTTTTACATTCTCTTTACGTCTTTTAACTAAGTAGCACTACAGAAAATCTAAATAGTTTTGGTTTATTGATAAATGTAGAAATTTTGAAACTCGCACATTGAAAAATCATTGTAAACTGTTTGGATAATATCAACAGGTTTTCTTCTTTTTCCAGAGTACTATGACAAATGGATCTATTAGTACTCAGTCCATCACATCGTTTGCGGATTTGCAATTGATGAAAATATTGCTAGTACTACTTCAATCCAAGGGAATACGAATTAATGAAGATGCATTGGTCCAGTTAACTGAGAAAGCAAAACAATATTTCCACGAGTTATCTAATCATCTACAAGAATATACGGAAATACAGAGACGGAAAATCCCAATATTAGCTGATGTTCAATTACTATTTCGACTTAATAATCTTAAAGTTGACTCACTATATCAAGAATCTCTAAATTCAAAAATAATCCATGAAAAATATCGAAACCAATTAGCTAGTATAACTCAATCCCATATAGAAGGGGCAAATGAATCCAAAAATGAAGATATTGAGCTGGAAAATCAACTTGATGTAGATTCGTTGCCATTTTTCAATAATGAACATTATGATATTGCTGAACTTGTGCATAGTAAAGTTGGCAGACCTGATTACATCCCTTCTTATTTGCCTGATCTACCTCCAGATTATACTTATCAGAGTACCCCAAATTATATTGATACAATTACAGATTTGAAAACCTTGAGATTAAATCTTGTTAATCAATCGCGATCAACGGAAATATCATTGAATGAATTGGTTGATGATGAACAAAGAAAATGGAAAGCTAAATTTGAACAAGAATTGGAAGAATTGTCTGAAGTTGAAAACATTATGAGTGATTACGATTTAGAATCTCCAATGCATGAACTTCCTGATGATAGCATTGGAAAGTGTCAACCTGCGAATGATGATGAAAAGTTTGACGATAACAATGAATCAATAAGTAAATCAAATGCTGATTCTGCAATAAAAGATAACTCTGAAGCAAATGCACTAGCTGAAGGGAAATTAGTTGAAACACAAACCAATAGTGAAACGAAGGAGATATCTAAAGATCTTGAAATTGCTGGAAATGAACAGCCTATAGATGACTCAAAATCGGAGATTGTGGACAAAGATTCAATTGCAATCCAAGTCGAAGAGCCTTTAGATGATTCAAAAACCGAGATTGGGGACAAAGATTCAGTCTTGGTTCAAGTCGAAGAACCCATCGCAGATCAAAACATAACAAGCACTGAAACTAAAATGGAAGAGGATCAGCAAGATGCAACAGTTGAAATTAATACAGGAGATCCCGGAAAAGATTTCCAAAGTGAAACTACTGTTAAAAACGACGAAAACGTTGTAAATGAAGTTTTAACCACTAGCGAAGAAAAGGAGAACACAGTTCAAGACACTGAAGAAATGAATCCTCAAAGTACTAATCTTCTTGATCAAGCAAAAGGTAATGTGATACGTATAAGTGACGTAAAAGTCTCTACTGAAAGTATTGGAAGTCCTACTAAAGTCAAATCAACAGACAATGAAATTAAAACAAATGAAATTTTAAACGACAAGACGGAAGAGGAGAATCAAGATGTCATTGAAGCTTTTGCGGAAGCTCAGCCCAATGAGATTTCTGGATCCGAATCAAAAATTAATAAGTACGAGACGTCGAAAGCTGATTCAACTAATAATTTAAGCGAAGAAATGGAATTACTAGAAGTGAATGAAAGCAGCACGTTGAACCCATTAAAAGCATCTACAGAAATCAACCAAAAATCAAATGAAGCAGAAGCCAATGTGACGACAACCACTGAGTTTACTGGCTCACATTTATCAAATTTACCAGAAACTGAGTCACACGCAGATAAGCAAACTCGACAGGAAAACTCTTCTAATGATAAAAAGTTTGATATTGTTGCCTATGCTAAACTACGTCGAAAGATAAATGATCGGAAAATTCAAGAATTGAGTTTAAAACGGCAAAAGCGACAGAAAAATATTTTTATGCAAGCCGAAAAGTATTATAGTCCATACTGTTCAATAACCGTTACCGAAGAAGTTGAAAATAAATTCAATAGCATTCTTTATAAATCTTTCAAGTCATGTATAAAATCAATAAGAATTGAAGAAGCATACAAACAAGAAAGATTACAAGAAATTATTAACAAGAAACGAGAACAAGAAAAAGAAGCTGAATTAGAACGGCAGAAATCGGAATTTGTTTTTGGCTTTAATCCTAATAATGACTATTCTTCGTCTTCTGAGGATGAAAATGATGAATTTCCCGATTTTGATTTCAAAGAAAACAAAAATGAAGTTAATGAATCGCCAATACCACAAAATCAAACTCCAGTACCAACTCCATTAGATTCCAAACAAGATTCTCATAGTATTAATATTACATCCATGAATACTGAACCTTCAAATAATCAAGATGTTAGTATGAGCGACGATGATAGTGATCTAGGTCTTGAACTAGAAAGCATAATGGAAGAACAACTGAAACAAGAGAAGGACACCCAACCAACCAACCTTCATACTGAAAATCCAGAATCTGAATTAGACGACGAACTGGACTATTTATAAAAGACATGAGGTTTCGTTCTTAAGAAATGGGTTATGTTGCACCCAAATTGAAATGACATTTAGTAAGAGAGTTGTGATTTTTAGTTCTGAGATGAATGACGAAATGGCTTTTTGTAATTAAAATTCTAATACTCAATTGCTTCAACTTTAAATCACTGATGTAAAATCCAATGATATTAATGTAATATATATATATAATTAATTAGAATTCAATATTAATGTAATATATATGTATACCCAATTAAAGTTCAATGATATTAAGGTGATGTTTATATATATATAGTTCAACACTAACAAAATAAATTCTATTGATATCAATTTTTTAGCAATTAATTGATTCACATAGGTTCAGAAATGTATTAAATCCATACAATAGCTACTAACAATTCAATCCTTACTAATTTATTGTTGTTTGTTTTTATAATCAACACATTTCTAATTGATGCCTATTTGGGCACCCACGTGATTACTCCTAAAAATTTAACTTACTCCTCAAGAGTTGCTAATTTACAACTATTTGATTTCTATAGCATAGGCGTTAATTGTACGAATAAACCGAGTGAAAACGATGGCAATAATTATTGGTTCATTGTAAGTATTTATCAATTTAAACATGCAAACAATTGCCATGGTTGAATCATCATTTTGGACTGATGATTCAGCAAACGTTATCTTTAAGGGTAGATGATTGTCTGCTTTGAAAGAATGGCATGTAAGCTGGTATCGAGACTCATTTGTAATACTAACAATTAGATTTGTTCCTTACACTGTTCGATTTGAAGTACCGGATCAGTATAAGCATGAATATGCTCCAAAAGTTGAAGAAAGTGGTAATCATCAAAATGATTCTAGTGTAGGTACTATTCCCATTCCATCATCTTCATCATCTATTTTACCTAGTTTATCATCAAGCACTTCAGCCCCGCGTACTCCGTTATGTCGATCACCTCAAACTTCTGATGCAAACAGTGTATCAAACAAAGGGAATGATCAGGATTTCAAAACTGCTGAAGAGTTTTTTTACAATCATCATAAGATGAAAGGTGCAAACTCAAGTAATTCTCTATTATCTTCGAGTTTGACTGAAAAATACCAAGGTCGTTATATTCAACCAAAATCTAGAGTCAACAAGATGAAACTTCAAGCAACAATCATTGAACCTAAGAACAAGAATGACGAAGGTGTAGGATCTCCCTCGTTACGAATCAATCGATCTTTAAATAATTTATCAAGTTTGTCCAGTATTAGTTCACCAAAGCCTGGTTCAAGACTTGAAAGACCAAGAACAAGTTTCAATAAACAAAATACCGGTTTTACCCTTCATGCTAATAATTCAACAACTAGTATTGATGAAAGCTTTCCCGGCTCATCAGCGACTTCTTTTCAAAATGAATCTAATGCCTGGAAAGAAGAAGACTTCAATGAATTGTCTGATTCTCGAGCAGCAAAATTAGCACCTTTTGGTGGATTCTCCAATCCCGATATCGAAGGTCACTTATATAATCAAGAATCGATTTTTGAAACTGCTCCTTGGGAAGTGATTTTTTCCAACAATGGTAATGTCTCATTAACTAAAGCTGTTAGAACGTCAGTTAAAGCTGGTGTCATTCATAAGCGAAAATGGGTTGGAACACTTGCAATGCCAAGTGATGTTGTTCCGGACCATGTTATCGACGATATTGCCGCTTCTTTATCAGAAGAATATAATAGTGAAGTTGTGTTTCCAAGTGATATTGTATTTCAAGGTCATTATAAATCATTTTGTAAACAAATATTATGGCCTACTCTACATTATCAGATCCCCGATGACCCTAAATCGAAAGCGTTTGAAGATCATTCTTGGGGCTATTATAAACAATTAAACCAATTGGTTGCTAATAAAATAGTTGAGGTTTATGAAAAGGAAAACAGTGATGTTGATCCAAATGACCCTGAAAATATGATTTGGATCCATGATTACCATTTATTGTTGGTACCACAGATGGTGAGAGAAAAATTACCAAATGCAAAAATTGGTTTATTTTTACATGTGTCTTTTCCATCATCTGAAGTATTTAGATGTTTGGCTCAAAGATCTGACATTCTCAAGGGTATGTTAGGCGCAAATTGCATTTCATTTCAAACTCAAGAGTATGTGAGACATTTCTTACAAACTTGTTCAAGGATTTTATTGGCTGATACAAGTGATACTGGTTTAACTCACAATGATTCTTTTATTTTAACTAATACTATTCCGGTGGGTATCGATGAAAAATCTTTAAGCGAATTGGTAAAATCGGAGGAAGTTGATGAGTGGAGACAACTAATAAGAGAAAGATTTCACAATAGTAAGATAATATTATCTCGTGATAAAATTGATAAGTTGAGAGGTATCAAGCAAAAGCTACTTGCCTATGAAAAATTTCTCAAAACCAATCCTGAGATGGTTGAAGATGTTGTATTAATTCAAATTTGCATTGGAAATTCTGATGATCCTGAATATGAAGCAGAGATAATGAAAATTGTCGGAAGGATTAATTCACTACCAGAGAATATATCTGACATTCCACCAGTTGTGCTTTTGAAAAAAGATGTTGAATTTGACCAATATGTTGCATTACAAAGTGAAGCTGATCTTTTCATTGTTTCTTCACAAAGAGAAGGTATGAATTTGACTTGTCATGAATATATTACGGCCACTCATGAAAAAAAATCTCCATTGTTGTTATCTGAGTTTACTGGATCAGCTCCATATCTTGAATGTAACGGTAAAGGAGCAATTTTAATCAATCCTTGGGATGTAAAGAAATTCTCTGATTGCATAAAAAGCCTGCTAAGTATGAGTGAAGAAGAAAAATTAATAAGGTGGGAAAATCAATTCCATGTTGTTCAAACTTTAGATTCCAAAAGTTGGGTTATGAATTGTTTGAAAAGCATAAATGAATCTTGGTTGCGTGATCAGAGTAGAAGTACTACTAAGTTAAAACCATTGAATCAAATAGAATTTGAGAAAGCTTTTTCTAAGAGTACTGGAAAAAGATTGATATTCGTTAACTTAGAATCTCCCAGTACTGTGGTTGATTTAAAAGACAGGAATACAAACGTATCTGATAAAAGCCTTGTTTCAGAACCAACTAGGTTTGTTAATTACATTAATCGTTTATTGGATAATCCACAAAACCATGTCTACATCATTACCTTTTTGACGAGAAGTGATTTAGATATATTATACAAACGATTTCCAAAAATTGGATTAATAGCTGAAAATGGAGGTTATATAAAACTTGTTGGCTCCAGTAAGTGGTTATCAATTGTTGATGAGAAAGAAATTCAATCTTGGATGCCCCAAGTTATTCGATTAATTCAGTCAAAAGTTGAAAGATTACCAGGCTCGTACTGTGAAGTCGGCGATTGTACTGTTAGATTTCATCCTGGAAGTTCTCTTACGGATGCTAAGGAAAGAGCTATGGATGCCATGGGTGATTGTATTCAACATATTAACTTGTTATTTCAGGAATCAGATGGTGTACATTCGGCTCTAGTTAGAAATGTTGTTGTGGTTCAAAAACATCAGTTAGCTTTGAAAGCTTTGAAATTTTTGATATCATTTTATGACAAAAAGAAGCATGGTATTGAAACAGAATATTTAATTAAACAGTATAATCTCACCAAGATATCTGAACATAAACTTTCAGTCCTGGATGTGACGAAGAAAATCGATGAAATGCTATCTAGAAGTGCTGATAATGATGCTATTGGATTTGTATTGTTTTGCGGAGGAACAACCCCTTTAGATGAACCAAGTTATGAATACTTAAATGAACTCGAAGCTAAAGAGGAAATTAAACAAGTTTTGACAGTTGCTATTATTCCAATGAAATCCGAGAGTAGAACTTCAGCAACTTTCAGCGTTGGGTCCAAAAATGAGTTATTAACAATACTTTCTAACTCAACTAAACCTTAATCAAGTGCCGCCAAGGTATATTTAATTTGCTTCATAAATACCGGATACGATTTTACACATTATTAATTTAAATTGAAATATACATTGGTACAAATACCTTACCCTAAAATTGTCTATCTTTATAACTTGAGCCAACCATTTTATTTAAATCTTCTAATGAATCTAACAATACTTTATTTTGTTCATCATCCAATTTTTGAAATTTATTCCAATAATAATGTAAAAATTCATCTTCAGTAATGTAAGCAGGTTCTTTTGGTCTTTCGACTACCCATAAATTTTCTTTTGATCGTTTATGAGTTTCTCGATCATCTTCCATTCTAACTATGATTTGTTTTTTAGACAAATTGATTGAAGTATCATTCTTATCTTTCAAATTGAACATGGTTTGTTCATCAACATCCTCATCCTCCACAATATTTGAATAATTCAATAAGATTTGACGTTCATACTGTGATTGCTTTTTCTTCTTGATTAACAATTTCCAACATAGAATAAGGGGACCATTGATTTCATCTTGCTCTATTTCTTGAGTTTGTTCATCTTCGACAGTTATAGGTGGGAATGGTAAATTTTCAGAAATATTTTCTAAATCTTCATTTGTTAATAAATCTTGATTTTTGTTATACTCAGCTTGCCATTTTTGACAGTCAAATTTAAAAGTTTTTGAGATATTAACAAGACTTGTATAAGCATTATACAAATTGGCTAGATTTGAATTTGGTAAGACCTCCAAAAGTATGATTGGTAGATTAATCTTTAAATTTGCAACATATGGATAATTATAGTTAAATTTAGGATTCATGGAATAATAATATGACTCGGCCAACAAAACTTCAATGAATTGAAATATGTTCAGCTTTGTATTGATCTCAATGGTTGGATCCTTGATGATTTCTAATAAACTTGGAAACAAATAATCTTCAGATTCCATATATTTTAAAGCAAAATGAGCCGCTTTTGTCAAATTTGGCATGGCTGGAGTCAAAGATCTCAACATTTGCCCAAACTGGGTAGTCGCTTCAAATGGATCCATTGTTATTACTTAAAGATTAACAATATTAATCATTTAACTATGTATAATTAAAATCATAACGTCGTACGACATTTCCACAAAACGACATTTTTTGGTACGGCGACATTTTCATCAGAATGAAAAAGTTTTCACTTTGAAGCATTGAAGATCCAACAGTAACCTTAGGAGATAAGTACAGCAAGATGGGTAAAACTGGTAAAGGAAAAGGAGGAAAGAATAGGAGAAGAGGAAAGAATGACAATGGAGGTCAAAAAAGAGAGTTAATTTACAAGGAAGAAGGACAAGAATATGGACAAGTAACTAAGATGTTGGGAAATGGTAGAATAGAGGTAACATGTTTTGATGGCATAAAAAGAATGGGACATATTCGAGGTAAATTGAGAAAGAAGGTTTGGATGGGACAAGGTGATATAATTTTGGTGTCATTAAGAGAATTTCAAGATGGACAATGTGATGTAATTCATAAATACAATTCTGATGAAGCAAGAACCTTAAAACAACAAGGAGAATTACCTGAAAATGCCAAAATTAATGAAACTGATACATTCGGTGCTGACGAAGATGATGATGTCAATTTCGAGTTTGGTGATGAAGATGACTCAGAAGATGGTGGTCATTCTGATTTAGATATTGATGATATTTGATTGTGGTTTCATCAATTTACACAGGATATTGGTTGTAATATGTTGGCAATATTCAAGTCAAGAAATTTCATTCAAATACTACTATTTAAAGAAGAAATAGATAATGGTCTGTGCGATTATGATACAATATGTTGTGATTAATACCATGCATTTTTAATTTTGTATATTATTTTGTATATGTCACAATATATCATCGTGTTGATTTTTACCAATTAGTACGAGCAATCGTTTGAAATAGATGTGTGTCGTTTAAATATATATCCTTCTCAAATCAAACATTACTTATGTATGATACCCAAAAGCTTCAAACCCAAAATATTATTAAATAAAGTATATATGTAAGTCTTTAGTACATGTTTGAATTTCCAATGTCGAATGTTTCTTCCATTAAATTTGTTTGTTATTCTATCAATGACGTCTTCTTTCTTCATCATCACTGCCAATCTCAAAACTATCAAATCTTGTTAATCCAACAGTTTCTTCATTGTCTTCACTTCTTCGAATTTGCATTGATCTTCTTATGGAAAATCCTCCAACACCATTATCTAATGGAGCCATATCTTTATCAGGGTGAATACCAAAAATTTCTCTTGATTTACCTTCATTATCTTTTCTTGATATATTCAATAAATAAACTCCACTAAAGATTATTAAAAATCCAATCAATAAAGAGATGGTATCAACTGCAGAAGTAGTATTAAATCCTTTAAATAATATAAAAGAAGCAATTAATGTGAAAGTTGTGAAAGTGACATAATATACTGGATTAACAATGGAAGTATCAAATTGATCTAAAGCTTTATTGAAATAATTCATTTGAGTCAAAATACATCCAATAACAATAGCAATAAATAAATAAGTCGAAACGTAAATGAATTGGTTATTACCTGAAAATGTCAACTTCAAGGCAATACCGAAAGCTTTAATTGACATGACTGAAATTGATCCAACTGATGAACAAATCGAGATATAAATCATGGGATTGGTGTGACCATACTTTGGAACAATCTTATAAATTGTGAATAATGAATAAGATGCAACCAAAAAACAATAAAATAAGAACCCCGGTTGAGTAGCATATCCCAATACTTCATCAACAGTTTGAATATCTTTTTCCGGGGGCGCATGCAATATAATAATCACTGATCCCATTAAACATATAGCACATCCCATTTTCCCCAATATTCCCAATTCTTCTTTCAAAAACATCGATGCCAAAACTGCACCTATAATCACCGATAATGCTCCTAAAGGAGTAACCAATATAGCAGGAGCAAACGTATAAGCAGCAAAATTAGCAACTTCACCAATTGCCATTGTCAACATCCCTGCCCACCATATAGGATTTCCCAAATATTCATGTCCATTAACTCGACCAGATTCATTTTGCTTCGAAGCATCAATTAACCCTTTCTTTGTTATAATGAAAGAGGTTCCAATAGCCAAACTCGACGAAATCGCCAACGCCAACCCAATATACTTATCTTCCATAGCCATTTCCCTCGCCAATCAACTAGTTCTACCTTGTCAAACCTTAGTGTTTGTTGAATCCACCTGTTGACTTGTTGGTTCGTGTTTTAAGGCTGAATTTCCTGCAGATAATCCAATATCTATAACCAGGCCACAACAGGCAATAATCGTAAGACAAAGATACTATGAGTGTTTCAAAGTAACGACGGCAAGATTAGAGACGGAGAAAGGGTCAAAGAGATCTGAATGGTTTTTCAGGGTTTAAATTTGGGTTTTTAACTGACTTTTAACAAACTATTTCAATTTTTTTAGGTTAGGAGTAAGTCGATTCCAATAAAATTGGCTAGCATAGAGAAGAATTAACCCTAAATTGAGAAGTTTGCCTTTTGATTGTAGCCACTATTTTTTGTCCTGTGGCTGTGGGGATAGTAAGTTTCATTAAGGATAGCAAAAAAAATTGGTAACATGACATTTTTGTGACTAAGACCAGGATTTTTTAAACCATTATAGTTACCTCGAAGTGCTGTAATTAATCTCGGTTATATTTGTGTCCTTATGGTTAAGTTTCTGGTAGATTTTCAATTGCCGAGTTCCCGAAACGGTTGATTTGTGGTATATTTTTTAACCACAAATGAGAATTTTGCAACCAATACAATTTAGATAATTGGGTTTTTTTAACGATATGCAAGTTAAACCAGTTACTTTTAGTGATATATTGATTGCATTGATGGTAAATATTCAGAATATTCCCGAAATTTCTCAATTTGATTCAAATTATCTTAAACAAGTTTTGGGTCAATACTGTAATCAGATTTATAAGTCAAGTATCTATTATAAAAATTATGGAGTGGCAGTCGTGAAATATGGCATCTATTTGATGCAATGTTATGTCTTGATGGTATTAAGACTGATGAAAATTATTTTATTATATAAATATCAATTAAACGATTACTTTCAATTGATTTGGTTTAGTTCCCATATTTCAACTATTTGTGGGAGTTTAGGATTCATTTATGGGTTTAATGACTACAGAATAATTTTATTTAGTTCGATTGCTACCTATATCTTATTGACTTTAAAGCATTGTCAAATTTTATTCAAACAAGATTGCGATTTCGTTACCACCAAATATAAACCTGATGGTAAATCTCAAAATCCAGATAATTACATTTCTTCGAATTATAGACCAAGATCTGCTATCTCTTTATGGGAACAATCCTCATCAAATTTTAATATTCCTAGTAATATTACTATGTCAACTATCGATAATTCTGAAACTTCATCATTAATATCCCAAACATTGGATGAAATTTCTTTAGAAACAATCAAAATTCATGTTCCCAATTCTTCAAAAATCTCTCCATTTATTTCAATCATGAAATCGGAAAATACTCATGTTTTAGCAAGTTTAGGATTATTATTAACTACTCCACCAAATTTATTAAAATTGATTTCAATAAACATTTATTCCAGTTTAAGTATTATCAATTTTATTTTATTTGATCTATACCCTAATCATAATTTGGTTTTGTTAATTTTACCTTTATTTCAATTTTTAGAATTGAAATTTTTAAAATTAACGGTGATTATGGATATATTTTTGAATTCCTTATATGTTTATGAATATTTTTATATATCTCATCTCTTTTACCCCATTCCAATCTATTTCATGGTATTATGTTTGAGGTTTGAAAATAGTTCCCTATTTCAACAAGTCATTTATCAGTTTCTCAATTACCAATTAGAAGCTTTCAATCAATTTCCATTAATTGCATTTTGGTTGAATGGTATTAAGATCTTTCTTTTTCTGAATAATCATATAAATAGTTGAAATATTATTTAACTTGATATTCTTGTGTGGTTTCCTACTCATTAGATGAAGTATTTCAAGCACTTGAAAATTGCCGACTCCAAAACTATACCTGTTTATCCAATATCCTACTCTCTTGTTTAGCTACATCTGATTTTTATTTTCTAACTACTGTAAACCAAGAGCTATCACACTACAATAACAATTCGCTAAAATCTCTATATGCATCTGCACAAGTGAATCATATGCTTGTATACCTACTCTAAAGGAAATCATAAAAAAGAGTTATGAATAGTTGGCAAAATAGCGATAATTGGAAATGAATTAGTATTGAGTAAATATTCAGCTCCTGTCACTATGAGCTACTGTGAATACCTACAGTCCAGATGTAAGTTATCTTACCTCATTTGTTTACAAAGCTTTGCTTCATATTTTAGTCAAAATATCTCCAAAATCTAATAGCATGTTCAAGCTCGAAAATTTATTCTCTATCATCATCAACATTGGTAAAACAAAAACAACAATTGTGTCATAAATCAAATCTATTAATATTTACATTAGTGCCACATAATACGTACCCAATGGTACCTTTGCTCTATTTACAAATTTCATAATTACCAATAATACCCCGAAATCAAAATAATTGAAAAGAATACTAATGATTTTGATACTGGTACTTGTTCAACAAGTGAGAATTTCTATAATTTGATAAGATGGATTAATAAACGGGAATTTTCAACTGTTTATGCTGATATTATATTATACACTTGTAATTCATGTTGTCATAAATGGAATGAGGTTCAATAGAACCATTTTTTTCTATTTTTCATTATTGGGGAATAGCAGGTGTGACCGATGAGCTTCCATCAAAAACAGTAGTTGGAGGTTCATTAATATTAATATGATCAATTTTCTCTAAAATTTCCCTAGCACCCTTGGCCAACATTTTTTGACCTAAAGTAATTCCAATAGCTTCAGCATCATCATTATTACAAACAACATCACTGAATTCTTCTTCGACATATTCTTTACCATCTGGTGACACTACAATTGATTTTAAAGTCAACAATTTTGTTTCTGCATTGAACTTGCAATTAACACCTAATGGTACAGAACAACCACCTTCTAAAAATCTCATCAAAGATCGCTCAGCTAAGCAACAATAAGTAGTTTCAGTGTCCTTAATTTGCTCCAAAATTGATTTCATAAATGAATCATCGGATCTAATTTCAACCCCTAGAGCACCTTGACCCACAGCATAATACATTTCTGGGATATCCAATAAACAAGTTATACGATGACTTAAGCCTAACCTTTGTAAACCGGCATTAGCTAATAGAAGACATGAGAATTGACCTTGAGGATCATCCAATTTATCTAATCTAGTTTGAACATTACCTCTAACTGATTCAAATCTTAAATTTGGATGATTTTTCATTAATTGAGCTGACCTTCTAACTGACGAAGTTCCAACGATCGATCCATCGGGTAACTCAGCTAACGATTTATATGGAGAGCCGGCTTTCATTATCAAAGCATCTCGAGGATCTTCTCTAGTCAATATAGCTCCTAATTCAAACTCTGAAGGTAAATTAGTGGGCATGTCCTTCAAAGAGTGAACAATTAAGTCTAATTTTGGATATTCATTGATACTTTGTAACAATAAAATCTCCAATTCTTTGGTCCAAAGACTCTTACCACCAAATGAGTACAACGGTTTATCTAAAACTTGGTCTCCCAATGTAGTCAATGCCAAAATATCAATTTCAAAGTTTGGAAATTTTTCCAAAATGACATCTTTGACAATATTGGATTGCATTATGGCTAATTTCGATTTTCTGCCACCAATTTGTAAATGGTGGGACTCTGTGTTCAATTTCAGCATTGTATACACCCTCAATATGTGGTAAACCCAACGTACTTATAAGATACCAAAGGTATTTAATATATATTTTAATTTTTCAGTTGGTGATAATTTTCAGATGAACGAGTTCGGTCAATGAAAATTTATAATTTTTTTTAGTGAAGTGAATGAAACTGATGAAATATTAAGAAAAAACAAAGTCTAAGTCAAAATATTGATCATAAGTGGCACCCGCAAAACAAAATAAGCAACTACTCTTAAAAAAAGCCTTCAAAATAGTTAAGAATAGACGTAAATACTTATGAAAAAAATTTCAACAGTATGTTGGGAACAACTTTTCTTAATGATGGAAGTAGTTTTTACGTAACTTTTTATATGTAGACTTACAAATGTTCATTGTAACATATGAAAATTTGGAAATCATGGATTTTGAGTTTCATATGATTTTACAAAACAATAAATACTTGACAGAAATGTCCACAGAACTATTGATAGTATATGTAGGCTCGAACTGTTCTTTGGTTCTTTAATGGTTGAAGGATAGTAATTGTACCAAGTACGAGTTGATAGTTTACGATTGGAAAATTCTATGTACATGCGTTGATACTAAGTATATATTAAGTTTACTAATATAACTTTTACAAGCTATTAGTCTAAGATTACCAATTCATTTGTTGAGTAAGTTTGAGATACATCGTCGTCTACTTGTAAATGTTAATTTAAGTTAAATGAAAAGAGCATCTTTGCAGCTTGCTACCATCCATAATCACTATGGATTTTGTGACTACTATCATCTGATGTGACATTTTTCTGGGGATGTAGTTCCTTGATAATCATTCATTCTAGATGGAATGGAATACCATGATTTTTCATCTCTCAAACTAATTACATTTGGGTTCCTTATTAACTCTAAAACGTATCGTCAGATTCATATTCAATAGTTTCTTCACTATTATCATCTAAATTGTCGTCACCAGCATCTTCATCAAAAGTTTCCGAGTTTATCAGACCCACTTCGTGGATTGAATGTTCTAGTATAGCATACATTTGATTAGTATACATTAGATCATCATCTTCTGAATCTTGACTATTAATGACCGACTTATGATCCCGTACATTCAAACTAAAGTCTCGATTGTTTGAACTATATTTCTCAATTACCGAGTTAGAATCTTCTTTAATTGAATTATATTCGTCTCTAATGTCATCATCGTTCTCATGCTCATAAGCCTGTTTCATTATCAATCGTTCTAAATTAATAACTCTTTCTAAAATATCTTGATTTATTGTATCATTTGTTTCATTTATATCATTGACATCATTAGTTCTAGTTTTTCTGTTATTAAAGTCATTATGTCGTGAATCGTTATCGTTAAATCTTTCTTTCTTCGCCATAGCCACTGGTTCATCTCTATATCGTTTATTTAGCAATTCAGAAATAAACAACGAATCAGTGGATGCAGATCGTAAATTTCCTCCCCCTAAAGTACTAATTGACTTTGTATTGTAAAGCTTTGTGTCGTTGGATTGCAAACTTCCACTTAAAAAACCATTTTTGTTGCCATAATTAATGTTGTTGAATGGAAAATTTGAATCTAGTTTATGGTTTCGTGACATTTGTTTGAAAATAGAATTTTTTCTTGATTTTGTCGGTAAAATATTCATTTCATCGTCGATCTCTCCGTCATTTTCATATCCAAACCTACTAATTTTTCTGCTTTGATCAGTAGCTATTAAACTTACTAAATCATCATCCCCATAATAATCTTGATTTTGTGATAAAAATGTAAATTGTTTTAAATCTTGATGTTCCATAATTTTCTTGTTATAAATTATGGATATGAATAATTCATATATAAATATAACAAGGATTATTGGCATACGAAGGATATAAATGATAGAATAAATAATTGACACTGGTAATTGATAAAGTTTTTTTATTATAGAATTAGACTTGTTATTGTCGAAAATGAAGTAGTTTAATTTTGCAATCTTAAAGTACAATATCAAGTTTGTTGCTTTAAAATAGTTAAAGTTTTCATAACTATTTTCATGAACTTTTAAAAACACTCCGCTTAATACAATCGCTAAAATTGAACCAACTATAAATTGAATTAAAAACAAATATGCCATGAGCATCACTTTTCCTAAAACATTGTAATCTTCCCAGTTAAGCCACACTGATGGAGTGAAACCAAAAAAAATCTTGACCATATCAAATAAAATGCCTGAATTAGTTTGGTTTTCATTTGACAACGTAATAAAACTGAAATAAAATCCCGATATCAATGAAAAAAACAAGCAAATCAATCCAACTAAGTTGAGCGCCATTTTTGATAGTGAAGAAACAATTAAATTGAAAAATTGATAATTGTTTAATATAGATAGTATCCTGGGTAATAAAACAATAGGGATTAAACTAAATAAATCTTCAAAATAAGTAGATCCAGCTATTTTCAAAATAAATGACAAATCCACTAGCAACAATAGAACAAAGTCGATATGATTCCAGATGATCATTTTCATAAATCTGAATTCAATAAAGTTCAATTTCAACAAAAATTCTATGTTAAAATTTATAGCAATCAACCAAAAACAAATTTGAAATAAATTTAATAAAGTCCCCGGTTGTGACCTCCAAAAAATAATTAGGAAATATAATATCAGAAACAAAATCAATCTCAAATTAATGACTAATGATTGATACTTAGGTACGATATTGGATCGATGAATGACTTCCTGTAAAGAGATTTTCTTATACTGATAATTAGTAACTTCTTTATCTGTGATTAAACCTTGCTCTTCGTCATCAAATACAACGTTTCTGAAAATCAATTCCCCATTATAAAAACGGTCTAAGATTCGAATAACAACTGGTTGAGTTAGGAATTTCTTAGCTTTTGATAAGACACTAAGCTCCAAAGTGTTGAATCTGTGCCTTTTACTGGGGGCAAGTAAGTCTGATGCCAAAGGAGTTTGAAATAATTGATTAATTCTATTGAACGAATCATATTCACGTAACATTCTTATTGCTAATATTTCACATAAATTAGCTTTGGTGATCAACAACTCAAAGCATATTAAATTATTCTCTGATTGAATTGAGTATTCATATCGTAACAAGAACAATATAAAGATAATTGATGTGGAAATTTTCAGTGATTTTCTTTCATTTATTGAATTGTAATAATTATTTGTACTCAGATTATTATATCTTCCCGACGTTGCTCCAAATCTAGGAGTATAATCCATAGGTATATTTGAATTTATTTTGTTCAACTTACTGGCCAAAAACTTATTATCACCAAATTGAAGAATTTGAATCACTATTGGTTTCACTAATGCCAAATGTATTTCTGGGGATTTTAATTGTTCATATTTAAGACTTAATACTACTTTTTTGTTAATTATTTCCTGAATTTTGAAATATAAGAATTTAAACTCCAAATAGCTATATTTATTTATAACATCCTTAGAATTGTTTGAATTATTCTTATTTGAATTGCTACTCCAACTCAAATTTCGCACTCTCATGGTGCGTTGACTCTATTTGTAAATTTTAATACCTTGATTTATGTTGTTTGTTAGTTTGCTTTTAGATATGTTATCTTAGCCTTGTCCCCAATTTGGTTAATACATAAATAATGACATCATTTTGCATATCCTGTATATTACATAATCTCATTTAATTTGATGATTTATAAAATAAAACGCTTTTCTACCATTCTCTTGCCCTAAAATGTCTTCGAATTGCTCTTTGGAAAGGGTAACAAGTTCTTGTATATTCTCTACCTTTTGAATTAGGTTATAGTAATTAGCTTTATTGATACCAGGAATGTTTTGAATAAAATCAATTGGATCATCGTTAAAGCTAGGTGGACCACCATCTTCTGTAAGTACACCCTTGTTAACCCCTTTATCCATGGCAGTTCCTACGTCCGGTTCTTCTTGATTTGCTTTCAATTCAAGGAAAATTTGTGCTGTTTCATAAGGTGAGCTTGACCAAATAATTTTCAATTTGGGGAATGAAATTAATAATGCCATTATTTTTGATTGTATATTTTGCTGTAAGACATTACTTGTTGTAGGATTTAATGTATTAGTGTTCCGAAAATTCACCTTTTCAGAAAATGGTTGTAACGAAAAAGATTTATTACCATCAAATTCAATTAATAATGTTGGCAATTCATAGTGTCTAAACATTTGCTCACATTGTTCATATAATCTTCCACTTTTAAAACTAGAAATTAAATCAGGAATAGATTTTCTTTCAATACATATTTTAGGTGACACAATATAATCTCCAACCGTTATCATGCATGGTACAACAATAATTCCAACTCTATATAGTAGGTTTGGTAGATCAGATCTAAATTCCCGCACATCTACTATAACTCTTAGCTCATCGGTATCTCTCCTGAATCTAGATCCACCAGCTATTCTAGTATTCAATAATTGATTTTTTTGAATTTTGAATTTTCGATTGTCTTCAGCCAATTCAAAATGTCGGCTTAAATTAGCTTTCTCTTTGATTAACTTTGTGAATGCTTCTTTTTCTTTCTTTATCGAAGATAAATGCTTTTGCTCTTCGAAAGATGTACCATAATACATAAAGAATGTTTTTGCTGGGTTGTCTTTATTAATAGCCTGATATATCTCCACTCTTCGAATAAATGCAAGATTTGGCTCGTACATAATAATATATGATGGGGCTAATTCTTGTAGTAATGCATCATTACATCTTTCATTGTATGCTTGAACTATAATTTGATTGTCCTTCGATATATGTTCTAACTTTTTACTTACAAATTCTGAATTAGAACTTTCATCATCTTCAATGATTACAACATCAATATCGTTATTTGGACTTTTAGTTTGAAGTGGTTCGATGTCCTTATTATTATGCTGCAAACGCTCTAGTATTTCAGGATCAAGATCAACCGCTTTAGATGCTTGCTTAACAGCTGACCCATATAGTTTGGATATATTGGCAATTGTTGATGCTCCTCTTGTTCTCCTTCTTTTGCTAACTGGTTCTCCTTGTCTGCTAAAAGTTCTTGATGTGATGATTTCTTCATCACCTGGACTTTCTTCATTGCTAGTCACATCCAGAATAGAAGTTGCACTTGCACTAGGGTTTTTAACAGAATCAGTATTTAATTCTGAAGTGAGTTTAGTAACCAATAGATTCACTTCTCTCCAAGACAAGTAATCGTTCAATTTTTTTACCATATAATTTCTAAACTTGAAAGCCTTTTTGTGTGTGTTTGGGTTCACTACTTCTTGCATGTTCACTAAAAGAGAACTTATCTGTTCAACTATTTTCGGACTGGAACACATTATGAGTATTGGACCTTCATCTTTATTTGGTTTAACAGATTTTTCATGCATTATATCATCTAATAATATACCAAGTTGGTTCCACTTGGGAAGTTCTTCCAACAAATACTCTTCATCGACCTCAGATGCTCCTCCATCGTTATTTAGCACTTCTCCTTTGGTTACTGTAATTTTAGCTAAAGCACGGTCTCGAGCATACGAAATTATTGTATTTGAATCATCTAGATTTAACCATGGACTCATTGAAACTACATTTGCTGGACCTGATGATACATGCTTGATGTTCAGATCAACAATGCCTTGAACGATTTGATAAAAGCTAACTGAATCTAAGGTCACTAAAGATTTCAATAAATTTGTTAATGTACCTAAATCGTAAACCAATTGTTTGGAAGTATACGTTAATCGATGCCATTGCGAGTCAACCGATAATCTAATCCGGGAAACAAAATCTGAATCATGAATATTATCCATCTCCCAATATTCAGTGGCAAGATCAGCATTATGTCGTTTCAATTCTTGCAAACAAGCCTGAATACAAGACAATATTGCTTGTTGAATTTTAGACATTTTATACGATAATTTTACATTAATCTCGGTAACAAATTTTCTGGATTCTAATTCGTGTTTTTGTCTATTAGACAATGATTTTCCTCTCATATTTAAAGATGATGAAATTTCAACATGAAATCGAGGCCAAAGAAAGACATTTGTAACTCTTAGCATTTTTAATTTTGATGCTAGAGGGGTGAAACCAGTAAACAGCTCTGGTTCATCGGAAACCGCTTTGATAAAACCCCAATCATTGTTATCTCGATATAAGCTTATTACAAAAGAATCATTAGAAGTTTCTTTCATCTTTTCTGCATGTAGAACGAACAAACCAGTTATATCGTTAGCAGGAATAATACCTGACAAAATATCAACTACCAAAATTTGAGAATTAATCGAGATAATTCCACCACGATTATAGGTCAATTTACGTTTTGCTGAAGTATTATGGGAAGTTCCGGTAATGACTGTGAAAGAACAATCATCTTCACCTCCTTGTAACCAATGTAAATCGGTCAATTCTTCCTTAAGGCGAGTTATTTCGTCTTCTCTCGCATTAAGAATAAATATTAACCCTCGCTTCTCTTGTTTTGTTGAATTTCCTTGTTGTAGCATCACGATTGGAGAACTTAAAGCGTGCAATAAATTGGAACTGATCAAATCCCACCCTAAACCACGTCCTAAAATCAACAAACCATCATTCTTTAACATGTCTTCCACTATAGATTGTTGATATTTCAAAGGTAAAGTACATTTCACCTCTCGTTCTGGATACAATACTGTGGTTTCGGGGAGTTCAAATCGAACTGGAATCGATGAATCAGCACCATCATTTGCATGCTGGAGGTTAGCATCAGGTTGAACATGAATTGGTAAATCAATACCGTTAGATTGTTGCTTAAGAACATCACCATTGCCATCACCATCACCATCACCAATTTGATTTTGGGTAGGTATACCTTCTTGGTCAAACTTTGGTCTATGATCATTATTTTGAGCCGGAATTTCGACTTCTTCACCCTCTTGATCATGCCTGTGCTCATCATCATCATCAGCAACAAACAAAGATGCCATTGTATACTATCACGTAAACAAACCAAGTAGACCACTTCGCAGCCCTTTTTTTTGTAGATGTGTAAATCTGTTGATAGATTGCTGCAAACTGGCAACAATAGCAGAAATGGGGTTTGATCCAAATCACTATAGCTCCATCAAGTCAGCATCACTCGAGAACGATGTTATGTTTTGTATTATCCATATCAGCAATATATCCAAGTCGCTATTGAACCAGTTGGATGACTGGAACGAGTTTGAAAACCCCAACGCTGTATCAGTGGATCGATTGAAGAGAGGTGGACAGAAGGTGATTCGAGAGGTGAATTTAGATGATGCCGCTATCAATGTTACTACCCTCGATAAATACAAGTTGCTTTTGCGTGACGATAATGATACATATTGTTATGCGTATGAACTAGATCATCCACTTGGATTCTTGAGAGATAGCAGTTATCACGAGTCGCCATTACCCATGAGATTAGGTGGTAAATTGATTGTTAAGAAAGGGACGCCGATACTAAGTGGAGTGTTGATGCTCAGTAACAAAAACTGTCAATACTTGGGTATAGACGTTGATGACGACTTGGTACAACGATTGAACAATGGAATCATAAGAAAGTACATTGATTTAATAAACAAACAATTACGAGGGTAGACTGTTTGTCCAATTCAGAGTTTACACCGTTTGTTCATTTTAGAGGTTAGATCATTTGTACATTTCAGAGGTTAGACAATTTGACCATTCAAGATTAGACCCTGTGGGCATTTCTTGGTTTTACTCATTGATTATCCATAGTTTCTCTAGTCAACGACAAACACGCTGAACCTTTGAAACTTCTATACTCCTGTGGTCCATATTAGTCAATCAATCTATACAAATATATGATAATATTGGTTTGAATTCTTGCATACTCTTTTGCAATATTCAGAAATTATTTGAGCTGCTGCTTTATCAACTTAAAGGTATATATCTATACATATATATACGTACTTTAAGTGATTGATATATATATGTATATATATATCTATAATTCACGTCTTGGACCCTTCTTCAAAGTTTCCAAGAAGCTTCTAGTCATTGATCAAGTAAAATCTCCCATAAAGCTTGTTCATCTTGGAAATCATGATGAATTAGACTCACCAACGTATAATTAGCATTAATTGAATTTAACAAATCATAAGATTTACTATTCTTTTTGTAGCAACGGGCCCATTCAATCCATAGATGGAATGCTTCTTCATTCCAAGCTTTGAAAGATTCGAAATCTATTATTGTTGGTTGTAACACTTCTTTCATGGGGAAAATACCCCAAGTGACTGCATTTTTACTATTTGAACTTAAATTTGAGTCAATAGTTCCAGTAGAGTCACCAGCAAAATAGGTTATTGTTTTATTATCGATATATTTCCTCAAACGAGGCAATACTTTCTCAGTCCATTCCTGTTTTGGTATAAATAGTTCAACAAATGCTTTTTGATATACTACACCACTTTCTGGACCCCAACCTAAAATTTTGTCTGACGATCTACAACCATTGATTGCTG
The DNA here is from genome assembly GCA_030705115.1 of Suzukiozyma pseudoglaebosa. Taxonomy (NCBI): domain Eukaryota; kingdom Fungi; phylum Ascomycota; class Pichiomycetes; order Serinales; family Debaryomycetaceae; genus Suzukiozyma; species Suzukiozyma pseudoglaebosa. Next base: position 125,253 of record JANIWI010000015.1, on the reverse strand, counting down.
GTTGGGACGCTAGTGAAAACCATCCTTTATTGTTTAACTCAAACAATTGTTCTTGGATTAATGCCGTTTCTGGTGATAATGCTTGATCTGCCCATGGCAACAGGTCTATTTTACTTGAAAGGTAATTAATAAAAAGTTTGATAATATCTGATGTTGTTTCAGGAGTCCCCCATTTTCTTGTTGCTTCTTCAGGACCATTAACCTTCAAAGTTGGTCCATAACCATCTATTTCACCATAAGCTGGTGAATTTGAATCCCCAAATCTACCATTTGGAAAATCATCCCATATAGCATCTTTACCGCTAGCACCTTTTCCAATAGATATATCTCTTAGAGTTTTTTTATCTTGGGAAACTGGGGGTTTAAATTTCAAGTCATTCTTAGTAATTGATTGTTTTCTTTTTGGAAATCCATTTTGAGCCGGTATTGATTCATTATCGGAATCTGATTCTATAGCATTTTCATTATCATTATAATTATTAACTTCATTTAAAATAGGCAGCAAAACTTTTGATTTTTCTATGATTGAGGCCCCAGCTTTTTCTAAATTTAGACAGTAAAAATGATAACCTTTAATTTTGTCACCAATCTTCAGGTCAATTTCATCGATTATTTCTGTAATTACGTCAACACCAATACTTTTAACTTGGTCATCATCAGTCGAGGAAGTTTTTAATCTTGATTCAATTCTGCTTGGAATTGAAGCATGAGATAATTTTGTAGCTCTAGTAAACACTTTGTAAGTTGTAATTGGCATTAATCCTGGTATAAGTATAATATCTTTCAATTGTGGATAGGATCTTATCATTGATTCATATTTGATAAATTTGTCAGTATCAAAAAATAATTGAGTTATTATAAAATCAGCTCCTGCTTCAACTTTTTCAACTAAATAAGGCAAATCTTTAACTGGATCCTGACCTGATTTATCAGATCCATCAACGTGACCTTCAGGATAACCAGCTACTCCAATACAGAAATAATCACCATATTGCTGTTTAATATATTTCACTAAATCTACTGCGTTGACAAAATCACAATTTGGAGTCCAATATTCTTCAGTTCTAGGAGGATCTCCTCTTAATGCTAGTATATTTCTGATTCCACTTTGTTTAGCTTTATTCAAAGCATTATCAATGATTTCTTTATTGGTATTTGTACAAGTCAAATGTAAAACTGTGGTTAAACCAAGATCATTCTGACATGTGGCAGCAAGATCCAATGATTTTTCACTTGTTGAACCCCCAGCTCCCCATGTAACAGTAACAAATAATGGGTTTAACGCTGACATACGATTCAATCTAGTTAACAAATTTCTAAACCCTCCATCAGTTTTAGGAGGGAAGAATTCAAAAGAAACAAACTTCTGATCCGGCTTCAATTGAAGAACTTTTTCCTTTACTGTAGCCATTGAAAAATGTTGTTTGTACCTCTACTTTACAACTTGAAGTTTTGTATTCATCAACATCATCAACGTTCATGGGTCGTGTGAATCCATGAAATCGATGGGTGCAAAATTATATCAAGCCACAACTAAACCAGGAAACTTGATTAAAAGGATGAAGCTGAATAGTTATACAAGTTCTTATAATATAGTAAGTTAACGAACAATATTGAATTGGGTTGTAATAAACAAAAAAAATAAAAAAAATAAAAAATGGGTTACAATGCTACTACAATGAAATAACTGAAATAATAAAATAAAGGAATGAAAAGAATAATGAAATGAATAGTTTCTAAAATGTTTAAAATGATATATATGATTTACAGAAAATTATTTATACAGCACTATATTCACCTCTAGTATTATTACCAGTAACTTTTTCAATAATTTCTTTGATAAAATTTGGTAAACCTTTCAAAATATCTAAGAAATTTTCCAATACTTCTTTCAAAGCTGATTGAAAATCAATAGAATTGCCGCGATTATATTGAAACCAAGCACCTCCAATTATGTAAATACTTAAAAATAATACCATGAAGATAAAAATCCAAGTAAACCAACCCCAAGATTCCCCAGAATCATTTTTTGGATCTCTACCATTACTTGGTTTAGAAGGGTTTTTCTCCTTTTCATCTTTTTTAGTTTTACAACCTGCTTTAGAATTGATTTCAACTGATAATTTTTTACCATCCCAATTCTTAAGATTAAATTTATCATCACCATTTTTATCACAATTGAACACTAACTCAGCATCAATTAAACTGTCCCCCCAATTAGCCCCCTTATATAAAATTTTGATACCTTTATCGTCATCCATAGGTTCATAAGTTTTCTGCAAATTTGAATTAAATCCAATAATTTCACTAATTACTGTTTGATCTTTGTCAAGAATAATTGTGGTTATACCGCAAATATCGGAATTTTTAGGACATTTATCAACTCCTTCATTAATAGTTTCACATATTCCAAAATACCAAGTAATATTTGTTTTGGATGGAGGTGTATCTTTTATATCTATTACATTATGAATCCCTTGTATTGACTCAAAATAATACGGCTTTAACTCATCAACAGAACAATCAATAGCACAAATAACCGTTAGAATTAGAAAAAGACTCAAAACCTTGTTCAACATCCCTATCTTCTCTTCTAATAATTTTATATACTTATCATTCTGACAACGTCAAAGTTTCAAATGGCCCTCATAAAAACCATCACGTGACACGTTTAATAGTTTTAATTAAATATGGATTAATTGAAGTTAAACAATTAGAATAAGAAAGAAACAGACTTGGTTAAAGCATTGAATAGTTTTTGTTTTATTTAGTGATTATGTCTACAATTTTTTGGAAAAAATTTTGTATTCAAGTTTTTATCATAGATTTGTCTTTATATGGGATTGACGAGCAATTTTCAAGTTAGTAAAGCAGTAAGCAGTAGGGAAAAGACTTTAATGGGACTAAATGAAAATGAAGTGACTATGTAAAAGTATTTTTTTGAGTTTGCATGAATTTATTTTACTGGAACTTGTTTATTGATGCCCAAACGTTTATAAACAGTATTGTTGGTGGTCCAGATTTGGACCTGTAATACAGTTAGTGGAAATCCAGTTGACAGTCAAAACTTGAAATCTCTGAATGAAATGTTTTTTAATGATGGCGCCGCCAATACATTACATCAGAGTGTCTATAAATAGAAAACTATTCAAAAAAGAATTCATAAAATAGAAAATAATTAGAATACATAATAAATAGAATACATAATAAATAGTATACATAATATATAGAATAGATAATAAATAGAATACATAATACATAGAAAACAGACTAAAGAATGTTTTTAGTAGTATGTATTTAGGACTTAATATAGAAAACAATATAAAATATAGGAGATTTAGTTGAATAAGGTGTAAAAATATATTTGATTATTGTATTTTCAGTGGTGTATGCAATGTTTGTTTTTCAATAATATGTAAAAAAACCCAATTTTTTACAGAAAAAGTTACATTTTGATAGGGCAAAACTTTGAAATTACCGTACCTATTTAACTTGAAACGAACCATAAACATATATTTCATGTTGAAACACGCATTTGATGTTTTTTATCCTCTTATACAAGAAATTTGTTATTGATCTGTCAAACGCACCCCACGAATTTTCTTTCCAAAAAATTTACCACATTTGGGCTAAAACCAGATACTTTAAAAATTCCCATTCAGCAATGCAGTAATGAAGATCAGCCCAGGTCTCAACACTATAGTCAAACAAACAAAAATGTATTAGTAGACTAGCACGTATTAGAAGTCCTTAGAAGTGCATTGTCATGAAATGAAAAATACTATCATAACATGCACCATAAATATTATAGTTTTATCAACATAAGTCAGTAAATTTAGTGTAGGTAAAATTTTGCAAAGCAAATTAAAGTATTTTAAAAGCCATATCTAGATACTTCTTTGTAACTACACAAACAAACAAACAACCACTATTTTTTATAGACCATTAAGCGCCTATGTAATAGTAGAACCATTTGATAATACAAATGAATTATATACCATGCTATAAAAACACTAAAAATTGTACTGTGACTAATTACACTGAGTATACTACTCTACAGAAACTCTGAACATTGTACTGTGAGTATTCTATACTGGGTACTGTATTGTCTTTTAATCGAACTGTTACTGTAATCTGAGCATTGTTAGCATTGTACTGTGAGAATTTACAGTGAGCAATGTACAGTGAATATTTTACTTAGAGGAAGATTCTTTTTTGCATTTTTTTTTTCCTTTTTTGATATCTATTCTTGGTTTCTGAATGATAGCTCCTGGTTAACTACTACTAAGAATGGTGTTGCTAGTGTATCCAGAATGACTTTTGTATAGCCTTCTTGGTAGCGTTTGTGTTATTGTTCTCTTGTTTCTTTAGCGGGTAAAATTGGCATATGAAATTCTCCACATTTCAAAACCCTCGGCAACTCAATCGGGAACTAAATATATAAACTGAAAAATTAATCTTTGATTGTTTTTAGTAAACAATAATCTCGATAAACTATGGTCAAAGTTACAGTTTGTGGAGCTGCTGGAGGTATTGGACAACCTTTGTCGTTGTTATTGAAATTGAATCATCAAGTTACTCATCTTGCTTTGTTTGATATCGTGAATGCTCATGGGGTTGCTGCTGACTTATCACACGTCAATACTCCAGCTATTGTCGAAGGATTTCAACCAAAATCAAAACAAGATGATACCGCAATCACTCAAGCTTTAAAAGGTACCGATTTGGTGATTATTCCTGCTGGAGTACCAAGAAAACCAGGAATGACCCGAGATGATTTATTTAATATTAATGCTGGTATTATTCGAGATTTAGTGGGGAATATTGCTAAAACTAGCCCTAATGCCACTATTTTGATTATATCAAATCCAGTTAACTCAACTGTACCAATTGCAGCCGAAGTTTTGAAAAAATTTGGCGTTTTTAACCCCAAAAAATTATTTGGTGTAACTACTTTAGATAGTGTCAGAGCTGAAACTTTCTTGGGACAAATTTTAAACGAATCTCCTGGAAAATTAAGAGGGGAGATTTCGGTTATTGGTGGTCATTCTGGTGATACAATTATTCCATTAGTTAATTTCAACGCAAAGATTTCTCAACTGGTGCAAAATTTATCAAATTCTATTTATGATGGATTTGTTCATCGTGTACAATATGGTGGTGACGAAGTAGTGAAAGCTAAAGATGGTTTAGGTTCTGCCACTTTATCTATGGCTTATGCTGGTTACAGATTTGCTGAAAATTTATTAAATTCTTTTGCTGGCAGAGTTTCTAATAAGACTGTTCCAGATTCAAGTTTTATTTACTTACCAGGCCTTCAAGGTGGTCAAGATATAGTAGATACTCACTTAAATGGGGTTAAATTCTTTTCAGTTCCAGTTATATTGCAAAATGGTCAAGTAGTAGATTTTATCAATCCTTTCAAAGATTTAAAAATTAGTGAAAAAGAATCAAAATTAATTGAAGTTGCATTAAAGGGTTTACAAAAGTCGATCACTCAAGGTGAAACTTTTGTCAATGGTGGGAAATTGTAATAATGTCACTCAACCTTAGTATTTAAGCAAAATTGAGTACAACATGTAAACTTTATACAGTGAAAAAAAAAATAACCAATACGTATAATAATGATAAACCATACGTTTAGTGCTATGTAAGATTGATAAGTTCGTAAAGTACCGATATGAATCAAATCAGAAGACGCCGAATTCAAATCTGGTGTAATTCTCGCTGCTAATAAACATTTTATTATTTATTTGAAAATTCCTAAAAAAAACATCTTAATCCCAGTCTTTAGAAAAACGTCAGATTTTTGCTTACTATCCTATCCATGACACATGTAGACTGCTAGCAAGACAAACCTGAGTAAGTGAAGCAGAGTTTTTGGAAATATTCCCACAGAATAGAGGCTAACGGTAAGGATAAAAAGGACTTAGTATTAATTCAAATTAGTATGTTTTTCACTATGATCTTTATTAATTGACTAAGATAATTCCAATAAGCAACCATACTTCCTGTTAAAGAAAATTACTTTTCCTTATTACATACTAATGTTCACATCTTTTGACAGTAATACGGTTCCATAGTGTAGTGGTATCACGTTTCATTCACTTGAATAAGAGAGCTGAAAAGGTCACGAGTTCGAACCTCGTTGGAATCAATTTCTTTTTTTTACCTTTTAATTTTGCGTGAGAATAAACATAATGATCCTTGATACATTACAGAATATGTTTTTTTGATTTCTTTATGGCTCTTAAAACTAGTTTTAGTGAATAATCTCAGGTCTTTACTTCATAAATTATCTTTCCAACTGCTTATTAGTTAAGAACAAATTAGAAGCATATCGAAAAAAGCCTGCGTAGCGTAATGGTTAACGCGTTTGACTTCTAATCAAAAGATTCTGGGTTCGACTCCCGGCGTGGGTTTATTTTTTACCGTTTTGGTTTTTTTTGGCATAATTAATCTGTAGTTATTAAATTTGATCAAAGGGATGCTCTATACTATACTTTAAAATGATTATAATGCAAACTAATTAATATTCTTAACTGATAAACAAACTTTTAATTATGCAAATATATTAAATTATATTAGTAGCTAAAACATAAATATTGAACTAGAATAGAAATAAGCGAAGAAGTAAAAACTTTCAAAAATATATCATATTATAAATTAAACTTTAATACGTTTGCTTATACTAACCAAGCCCCTTTCTTTATTGGCCCAAGTAACATAATTTGGACTATAATGTAACATTTCAGAATACACTGGAATAGGATCGTACACTTGGTTGTCATGAGAAATTGGTGCTAAATCAGTCCAATGACATTTAACAGATATTCCTAGTTGATTTTGAAAATCTTCTTCTTGATACTTTGTATCAACATCTAATATATTTGGTATCCATTGAAAACCAATATGATAAGGTTTATCCCAATCTAATTTATTTAACTGGAATTCGCTAATTCCAGATATTGTTTTGAAAATATAATTTCCACTTTTATCAGTAGAAAAACCTTCGGGTATTCCAGCAAGATCTACTGAATTTGAACTGAAATTCAGCTTAAGGTCTCGATATACTATCACTGTCTTAACAGGACGATCTTTGTAGAAATCATCCAAGGTTGCCTCTTGTTGATTAAAAATTAACAGACAATATCTATTTTTGGGAACATTTATTTGAATTTCTCCAGACAATAATCCGTAAGATCCTGAATTAGATGAATTTTTTAATACATCAATTTGTAAATAATCTTCAAATGATTTACCTGGCAAAAATTCGGGAAATAACGATGAAGGATAATTACATTGTTCCATACCATCCTCAATATTAAAACATTGTAATTTCTCCCCAGTTTTCACTGATGGTAGATCTTTCAAGATTTTTTTCATTGGCGATTTGCTTCTCCCATACACTTCAACTATTGTATTATTACTACTTTTATCCAAATCAATAGTTTGAACAAATCTTAACTTTAACGGATTTTTCATATCAAAAGGATCTGCCACTCCAATTTGGAATATACCCGAAATAATAATCAAGATTACTGCCAAAATTATAAATCTGTTTAATTTGAAAACAAATGGTAAATATGGTAAGGCCCAAACAATTGCTAAAAGTTCAATGAATTTATAAATTAATTTTTCTGAATTCATTGATTCTTGTATAGATTTACTTATTCCATCTAAAATCAAAAACCCCGAATTGTAAATAATATATGATGAAATGGGAACAATAATTAGGAATTGCAAAGACCAATCATAACTATAGGATTTGATAAATTCAGCAAATTTCCCATTATTAATATCAGAGATAGTCGATGTAGCATCTGAGCGATTATCATCATCTCTTGAACCATACTCGTCTTCATCCTCATTACTTAATAAAGGTTGGGATTCACCAGATCTATCCAGGTGTAAATTCCGCTTAGAAGCTCTAAAAGTCCAGCCTAATAATCCAAAGACAATGGCCACACTTTGCAACACAAATACAATTAAAATAGGAAACTCTCCTGTATGATCATCACCAATTTTATTGTATTCAAGTTTTATTGTTGAAAATAATAATCCCGCCCAATAAATCAAAGCAACTTCAATCATAACTATCAACTTTTCGTCGTGATTCAAGACTTGATAATTTTTAAATACCAGATTGATAGAATTTAAAATAATATAATTTAAAAATATAAAACTGCCAAACAATGTGAAAAAAATCAACCCAAAAGAAGAATTTGGTAAAAATTCATTCAATTTTCTGAAAGTTTTTGTAATGGTATTTAATATTAAAATTGACAAAGTCAATGAAATTGGAAATTTAACCACATTAATTGTACTCAATTGCCAATTTTTTTTATAATGGAAAACAACCACTAATAAAAGGATCACAATTAATGGTACAATAGTTAAGAATATAATATTAAGCATAATTAATTTTGACACAGGTAAGGCAAAAAAATGATTGAAAAAACTAGTGTAAAGTGCAAACTCCTTTGAGTTAGTAACGCTATCGACATCAAGATTATCATCATCTAGATCGACTCGATTAGCAACAAAAGATTCAACGAAATCCAAAGAATTAGATAACATATGCCATAAAGATTTGATATTAATATTAGAAATATTATCACCATCAGTATGATATAAATCACGAGGCTTGTAGAATGCTAAATCTAATCCTCTCAAGTTACCTTTCTGTTTATATATTTTATAATCAGTTTCTGAATGAATCATTCGATTATTGAATCCTTGTTGGAAAATAGAAGTAGCAAAAGGATATCTAACTGAATGGAAATGGTTGATAATACCATAATCAGTACCTCTAAACAAAATCGCTTTACCACCGGCACCTGTGCCTTCTAAGTTTAAAAAGTATCCTATAGATTTGAACCAAGGATGATTCAAAAACGCAGTTGCTCCATATAAACCAAATTCTTCATTATTATTGAAATTAAAAATAATTGTTCTAGTAGGTTGAGAAATATTACTCTGACAATAATAATATAATAATCCCAACATACTTGCAATTCCCATTCCATCATCAGTTACACCATAACTAGTAGGTACTGAATCATAATGAGCACTTAAAAGTAAAGCTGGTAATTTTGAGTTAGTACCATTAATTCTTACAACTAAATTATTTGATTCATAGTAATTAACTACTCCCGACTTTGAACCATCATAATTAACATCACTGAAAATATAATTATTAGTATAATTAAGATCATTATCATATTCAATGTAGGAAATACCATCAATTGTCGTTTCTATTTTTTTTTCTAAATAATTGTGAACTTCATCATTGGCAATTGATCCATAAGTATGCTTTTTGTTACTAATTAGTTGTAAATCCAACCACGATTTCGATAAAATTTCTTGCTCAAACTTGTTTTCTGGTAATTCAATACCAAAATCCAAATTGGTATCTAAAGCTGATATAATCACCGTTAATACCAATGTCCCAATTACAAATAAGCTCAATGATGTTTTCCGATATCCAAATATGCTTCTAAAACCACCAACAAATATATTTTCGGTTTTAACATCAGAAGCTAACGAATGCTCCCGATTTTCATCTTCAATAGTACTGGATTGTACTAAATTGTCACCATCTCCCATACTAAACCCGCAATTGCTACTGTTATTGATGGATTATACTGAAATATTTCTAGATTATATATAAATGCTGCAAGTTTTGTGGTGCCGCTTTGTTTGCTGTGCTTATCATAAAACAAATGTCGCGGTGATGATTAAAAGCGCGACATTTTGTTTTTGTGTAATGTATAATGTCGTCACCATTTTTGTGGCATGTTTATACCCAAATTCATCTTTTCAGATTTTTTTTTTGTCATCATTACACAAAAATGTCAATATTAATATTTATGTCGCAAAAATGTCGCGCAATTTGATTTTACACGCCTTACGACATTTTACTGAGAAAAAGTTCATATGGGGGAATAAGAGCAAAGGTGAAATTTAATAGTAACGATAGAATAATGACAAATATGGAGTTTGCACCATTGAAGAACGATTTAATTTTAAGAGCAGCACGAGGTGAGAAGGTGGAGAGGCCGCCTGTGTGGATTATGGTATGTAAAATTTGAAATATTCATGATGAGGCCATTGAGAATGATTTAAACTAACAAATCTAGAGACAAGCTGGAAGATATTTACCAGAATATCATGAAGTAAAGGGGAAGCTTGATTTTTTTCAAACATGCCGAGATGCAGAAATTGCCTCTGAAATTACTATACAACCAATTGATCATTTTGATGGATTAATTGATGCAGCAATTATATTTTCTGATATTTTAGTTATACCCCAAGCTATGGGGTTTGAAATAGAGATGATTGAAGGTAAAGGACCCGTGTTTGTTGAACCATTAAAGAGTGATTTCAATCTTGATCGAGTTATTTTGAAACCCGATATTTTAAAATCACTCGATTGGGCATTTAAATCGATTACATTAACCAGAAAAAAATTGAATGGTAGAGTGCCATTATTAGGGTTTGTGGGTGCTCCTTGGACTTTGATGGTTTATATGACTGAAGGTCAAGGTACTAAAATGTTTAGATATGCCAAAGAATGGTTATATTCTCAACCAGAGAAAACTCATATTTTACTTCAAGCTACTACTGATGCTTGTATTGAATTTTTAGCACAACAAGTTGTTGCTGGAGCTCAAATGTTACAAGTTTTTGAATCATGGGCTGAAGCTTTGGGTCCAAATGAATTTAACGAATTTTGTTTACCTTATTTACGTCAAATCTCAGCTAAATTACCATCTAGATTACAAGAATTAGGCATAACCGAAAATATTCCTTTAACTGTGTTTGCTAAAGGTGCATGGTATGCTTTGGATGACTTATGTGAATCAGGTTATGATACCGTTTCCTTAGATTGGTTGTATAGACCAGAAGATGCAGTTAAAGTAGTCAATGGAAGAAGAATTACTTTACAAGGAAATTTAGATCCAGGAATCATTTATGGTTCTGACGAAGTTATTACCGAAAAAGTCAAAAATATGATTCAAGGTTTTGGTGGTGGCAAACAAAACTATATCATTAATTTTGGACATGGTACTCACCCTTTTATGAAGCCAACTAAAGTTGAGCATTTCTTAAAAGAATGTCATAGATTTGATGCTCAATAAATTTACCTATAAATAGTTGTTTTACAATATTGAAGTACTAAACATACTTATAAATAGTTTTTTTCACAAAATACTAAACTTGCTTATAGATAGTCGTTTTTCCAATTCGAAGTAGAAAACTTCAACATTTATATATTTCAAAATTTACAAAATTTTTTAGTAATACAATTGACAGAATATCAAGCTCATCTGACTCATTCTAAACTCTTTTTCTGGCTAAACAATAGTGAAATTTTTCATCTTTGAGTCATAGCTTAGTTAAAACGCTGCGCATATAAAATGTCAGTGAATAAGCGAATATTTGAAAATTGTTAAATACCAAGTGAAATGGAGGCAAACAAGGATCAATACTACATATATGACTTGCCAAAGTCCATGCTAGATAGCTTGGAGTTGCTTTATTTTGATTTTGAAACTCAGCGAGAAGTTTCAAATGACATAGCCCAAGAGGCTCCAGTTGCAGCCACTATTGTTAAACCAAAAGTGAATAACAAAAATTATTACAAGTCCGATTTGCATAGGTATAACTTGAAGCGTTCACTAAACAACTTACCATTATTGACAGAAACTGAATTTGACGAATTGCTAGAGAAAGAATCGATTGAATCTATTTCGGGCTCCGAAGATGATGATGACGATGAGCAAGAAGAGGTCAATAATCATGCGACTGAAAATGGTAAAGCTGATGATTTGCATGAAGTTAAGTTGCAACATTTGATAAAGAAGCTTGCTATTGAATCAGACACCCCTGAAGCTGAACTATCAATTAGTCATTTAAATACAAAATCTGCATTTGTTTTATTCAAAGCTGTGAATGTTCCTAGTGATAAGGCTTTAGGAATATACAAATCGATGTTCAATGAAAATCAGTTGCTTGAGAGTCCATTAGAAACTTTGAAATCATTTACAACTACTGAAGGTTCAAAGAAATCAGCATTATTGATGGTCGGTGGTGGCCATTTCGCTGGGGCTATCATATCACATACACGTAAACCTACAAGAGGAAACATTAACCGTAATGAATCTAAAGCCGAACAAGCAGTCAACGTAATTGCCTCAAAAACTTTTCACAGATACACAGTTAGAAGGAAACAAGGTGGCTCCCAATCAGCAGCAGATAATGCTCACGGTAAAGCAAACTCTGCAGGGTCTACTATTAGAAGATACAATGAGCAAGCGTTAATCAAAGAAATCAGAGAATTATTGCTAAGTTGGAAAACACATCTTGCTGAATGTACATCTATTTTCGTTAGAGCTAGTGGTCATACTAACAGAAGCATCCTTATTGGATATGAAAACGCTCCATTGCAGAATTCTGATAAAAGGATTAAAAATCTTCCATTTACAACTAAAAGAGCCACTGCTTCTGAATTGAAAAGAGCTTGGGTGGAGTTGTCCTATCTAAAACAGTTGGATCTACCAAAAGTTAAAGCTGTCAATAGATCGCCAACCCCAAATTCAGACTCAATTTGTACAAAAAAGATAGTACCAGAAAGATCTGAAAATGATAAGCATTCTGAACAGTTAATTAGTCTTTTGAAGAGACAAAAATCTCCAAAACTAATAACATACATTAAGCAAAATAACCTAGATGTTAATCAATTTAGGCTATCACCACAATTGAATTATGCTCAATATCCTACATTGTTGCATTACGCATCATCCCACAATTTATCACATATGATTCAAATTTTGCTTTTGAACTTGAAAGCGGATCCCACCATCCTCAATGAATTTGGTAAAACCGCAGTGGAGATTTGTGATTCTTCGTCAAGAAAAGTGTTTCAAGTTGCTCGGTATAAATTAGGGGAAGACGCTTGGGATTGGAGCGCATCGAAAGTGGGTGCTCCCAAGTCTCAGGAAGAGGTAGACAGAGAAAATAAGGAGGAACTTGATAGAGTGAAGAAAGAAAAACAGCAGCAGCTTCAAGAAGTTTTGAACCAAAAATCTGAAATGGAGTTAAAAACTCCGAAGATTCAAGCAAGTGGAACACTAGGTGGAACTCCAATGAAAGTGATTAATGAGATGAATGGACTTTCAGATGAACAAAAGCAGAGAATTATGAGAGAGCAAAGAGCAAGAGCAGCAGAAGCAAGATTAAGGAAGCCGCAGTAATTTATTTGAAATATGGAAAATTCAACCATTGCACAACTAGTTCCATTTCAAGTTATACACCATATACATCAATTTTATTAGTTGGCTTGGAGAAAATAAAGCTTATTGGAGGTTTCCCGTTCACTTCTTTGAAATTCAGATTTTGGATAATGTTAGCTAAAACTTGATCTTTTAAATGATTTGGATTCGCAAATTTGGGGTCAAAATGAATGTAACCAGATAATGCATTTCGCATACTTGTTTTTTTGTTCAAAATTTGTTCATTCTCATTTTCATCAACACTGTTCAATAAATCTTTTGCTGAGATCCAAGAACTTTGGCGCAAACTTACATCTTCCTCTGCTAAATCTTCAATAGTGACATCTGCTTCCTCAATTTGCTCATTACCTTTTCCCCCACATTCGCAGTCTAATAAATCATGAGTGTTACAAACAGTGGAGTAATCAATTTCAAATAGCTTTTTCATTTCGTATTCATCAAATACATTATCATTTCTCTTGGATTCATTATCAAGAAAAGTGGAACTCAAGTTGTTTTTCATCAACTGCCTTTGAAATATTTTTTCATCGATACACCCTGTAGTCATTATTCGATACAAGTAGCATTGCTTCTTTTGCCCATCTCTATGTATTCGCGACATTGACTGCAAGTCGACTGCTGGATTCCAGTCATTGTCGAACAATATTAATCTAGACGCCCCCACCAAATTAATACCCATACCGCCAGATTTGGATGAAAGTAGAAAGACGTGAATTGAAGGTGTCTTATTAAACGCATTGACCAATTTAGTTCGCATGTTGTTTGGAGTGGATCCGTCTAGACGTATGAATTGAAGATTCAATTTTTTCAAGATTAATTCTAACAAATTTAATGTTTTGGTATAGTTTGAAATTAAAACAATTTTTTCATTCAAAGATGTGATCTCAAGTAACAATGGGATGAGAATATTGATTTTACCAGAAGACGTTGTCAATTGGAAATTCTTTTTAGAATCTTCAATTGAAGTGTAGAAGCTATCGTTACTCAATAATGAAGGAGAATTGCAGATCTTCTTAAAAAGGTTAATCAAAGTAAAAGCTTGATTGCCGTTGTCAATTTCTTGGTTGAATTTTGGTAAGTTTAGTATATAATTGAACAAATTAGCTTGCAAAGGTGTTGGAGGAACAAATATTATAGTATCAGTTTTATCAGTTAAATACTTTGTCAAGATACTTTGCGTTCTCCGTAAAATAAACGGCTGCGTGATAGCAATCAATTCTTTCGATAGTTCTTCACCTTTTCTTTTCAATACAGCATCAAAACAATGAACATCTCGCGATTTGACAATAGTGTTTATATAGGTTTTCTGAAACAGCTTAAACTCACCTAGTACTCCTGGATTAATAAAATTTATAATCGTATAAAACTCAGTTAAATCATTCTGAATTGGTGTACCAGTTAGTAGTACTTTTTTTGGTATTTTTAGTTTTGTTAAATAGTTCAAAACTTTATTCGAACTTGTTTTCAAACGATGTCCTTCATCGCAAATTAACAAATCTAACAGCACACCAGATAATTCCTGGAAATAAGTTCCAACCTTTTCATAATTGATTATTAGAACTTGGTAAACATTCAATCTATCGAAGTTCACTATGCTTGATTTATCATTATTTCCATTTCCAGTCAACGTTAATATACCCACCTTATGTTTACCCAACCATTTTACGAATTCATGCACCCAATTATTAATTAAAGTAACTGGACAAACAATTAAAATTTTATTAATAGTAGGACCCTTTTTAAAAGGGGATTGTTTAAGTAAAGTCCAAATTAAGGTAATGGTCATTAGAGTTTTCCCTAAACCCATCTCATCAGCCAATAGACAACCATTTCCATTGTAATTTCGTAATCCCATAACACATTCATATAAAAATGAAACACCCTCTATTTGGTGTGGACGTAAATGTCCAGCAAGATGAGGATCAATAGAAACGTCAAACTTGCAATTGTCATACTTTGGAAGAGGAATCGTCTTCGGATTTGAATATATTGATGTCAATCCTACCTCCAAAGATGGCTGGCGAGGATTCTCTTCAGATGTAAAACTTATAACCCTAACTGGTTTGAATGGGGTGCTTTCATTCGATGGTTGAGTAACTGTTGCTTTTTCGACTTGATCTGCATCATCGTCTACATTCAATACTTCATCGATTTCAAATTCTATTCCACCGAGTGTAAAAACTGTACCTAGAATTGAAGGTGATATTGCTGGACAAAAAGTCTTTTTTCCAATAATTTTTTGATTCAGATCTTTAGCTATTAAAGTTGTTGATCCATTACTAGTGGTACTCCTGAGAATCCCATCACCTTCCCAAGTCTTGTTCTTTTTGTTAGTTTTCTTTCTCCATTGTATGGAATATACTTTAGTAAGATCACCTTGCAGGTTCACATTAGATTGTGGTAGGGCAAGACTAGACGGGAGTTCAACGTTTGAATTATCTAGGCATTTTGTTGAAGACAGTCCAAGTACCTTTTTCAGATTTCCATATTGAATTGATATACTTTCTTGAGCTTTAACCAAAGTTTGTTCACCTGAATCTATTTCTTTACTAACTTCTAGTTCATATATACTAATTGAGATTACATTTGATAAATCGATATTATCAGTTGGATGTAAAGTTTTCTTAGATAGTAACCTACCTTCATCATCTTTCAATGTCATAATTTTTCCCAGGATTAACAAAAAGCCATCTCCTTCCCAAGATTTATTCTTTTTATTTGATTTCTTTCTCCATTGAACATAATATTTAGATGCTTCAGTGTTTGATAGTTGGGAATCAGTTTGACTACAAGATTGAATGATAGATGGTTTAGTTGCAACTAAGGTGCAATTATTAGGTTTTCTGGTTGAAAGGGAAGTTTTAACTTGCTTCTCACTAGCTAAGAGTTTAAAATCATCAATTCTTACTTCATATATTCCAATACTGATAATATCCTTCAAACTGGGAATTTCTGTTGCAGGTACACTTTTTTTACTTAGAAAGTTGCCATCTTCGTCTATAATAGTTAAAGAATTAGATTTAGAAACTAGAAAACCATCACCTTCCCATGATTTGTTTTTTTTTGACGATTTTTTTCTCCATTGAATTGGATATCTTCTATTTTCACATGGATTCTTGATATCAATATTAAGGTGCTCAGTCGAGCCATCACCTTTTTCTTCGATATCTTGCATCTCTATCTCTGGTTCTGATTCTTGCAGTTGTGTAACAAAAAGACTTGGCTGTGGAGCTGAATTTGGTTTTGTAATTTTGACACTTTTTTTGGCATCAAGAGACACCTGATATGAGCTGGAAGGTCTCTTTAGTAAACCCAGGTCTGAATCACCCAGCTTGACCAACCTAGGCGCTATGAATGGGGCATTTCGGTACATTCTTCATTAAAGAAAGTGTAACATTTGCTTTTACAGCCATTTTCGATTACGCGTATCACCACATTTTGTACCACCAAAAGTTCAAAATCAAGACATAACTTTCAAAAATGATGGCAATTGGGCACCAATACGACTTGAATTGAGTTATTAAAAAGAAGAATACTAAGATTTGATCCAAGGTTTGATTTTACCAAAATAAAAATCTAAAAAATTCAGTTTTTGGTAACACCTTAGTGAAATAAATACTTGGTTTAATTACAACCCTGGACTTAAGATTGATATTTGTCTATATTTTAGGTATATATCTATATCTTATTTTTCATAAAAATTAGTAAATATATATAAGAATAAATTGTATTAGTTAGAAATGAATTTTTGACCCAATTTAAGTCCAATAAGCATAAGTAGTTGAAATGATATTAAATTAAAAATAATCAGATTGAAGTCATAGATGAACAATGAAATGGGGTGTGAGCAACGCTCAAATTCCCAAAAAATATGATGATATGTTTGCTGAACCCATATATCCTCGATAGTGTGAGTTTATCATTGAAGCTGGGGAGATGGGTTTGTAATGGGAAACTTGAGTAATATTTGAAGTTTTTATAGGCTTGAACCAGATATTAATCATAAACAAACAGATCATGTAAAAGAGGGTATCTCAACCTATCCATGAATAATCTCATAAGATCTTTTGATCCATGAACTCACTCCCAGAGGCATCATCACAAACATTCCATAGACCAATAACGTAAATAATCCCATCAAAACTGCACTAACAAGAGCAGATTCGGTTTTAGTTAACATTTCAAATGGGAAATGATGATAGTAGATTTGATATAGTCTCATAATGTTTTGTCTCTAGAAACAATCTCCAGTAAATGTTTTCACTTAAGTTTTCTATTGGTTTTTTCTTTTTTTCTCTCAGTGTATGTGAGCTAATCAAATTTGTTAGTCAATAGAAACAACCCACAACCAATAGACTGTCTACGGTCTATATATGACTAGCTTGCGAGATACGTAGAGGACTCATTACATAATTATGAGAAGTATGGTATACATTAATCGTAATTCTGAATTTTCGATACTTTACATTGAAAGTATTAAAATCCATACATTATATTTCAAAATCTTTACTAAGAGCATGGTAACTTGTAGAAGTTGAATCATTATCAGACTGTGTAGATTTCTGATCATGTCTATTCTTTGCCATAGTATTAGATTTGGGTTTTACCACTTTGTTCAGTTTAAACTTGGTTTTACCAGAAAGATGAGAATCTTTGGGTCTATCTTTATCTGCCAATTGTTTCATAACTCGATTAACTACTTGGCTTAGAGCTAGTTGGTCATCAGTACTAATTCCTAGATTCACAGGTTTACCCCAAGTAAACCGAACTGGAAATTTTTTATCTAACACTATCAATCCTGGATTATCATTGGGATTTAACTTGTTGTCAATTATATGATTGGCAAACTTTTCAGCTGATTTTCTATCAATAAATGTTATGAACCCACATTTGGCTCGATGAACTATTGTTATAGCCAGAACTGGACCACCGTGTTCTTTTGCATAGTTTGTAATACTGTATTGAGGTAGATTTGAATCAATCCCAAATACAAAGAAAGATGTCAATTCAGGTTGTGAAGAAGGAATGGTAATCAAAGTATTAAATGGCAAAGTTCGGGAAAACTTCAGCACTTCAATGCTTTTAGTATTGCCATTATATTTGTCAGTTATTTTTCTTTGTTTTTGATCTTTTAGTCTAGTCGATAGTTTCAATAATAGTTCTCTAGCTACCTGTTGCTTACTCTCGTTTTCATTTTTAGAATCAGCTGTCTTGAATTTTTCATCATACTTGTCCGCCATTATTGCCTTGACTTCTCGATTCTTTGTAGTTTCACTTCCTCTTAATATTAGATTATCCAATCCTGCCATCTTCAAAGCGGTGTCTCGAATATCAATCGAGATACCATAATTAATATCTAACATACATGATTGACAACAGTTTTTCACCCTAGCACATGTAGTACATATTATTGTCTTTCTAGTTTTGGTAGAAGAACTTGCATCTGAATGCCATCGATATATCGTAAATGGTCTAGTACAGAGTTTACATTCCTCTCCATTTGGCTGCTTCATCATCTTTATATTCTTATTACTACCTAAGCATGTTTCACATATTATAAATTCATCAGACATGGTGTTGGGATAACTTCACTGTACCTTATGATATCCTTCTGCACTTGATTTTGGAGATGTAACATTCTGCGATGCCCTAGTAACAAAAGTAGGCCAGAGTAAATCAAAGAAAAGTAGACACTAGACATCGCCAGTCCGTCGATTGCAAATACATGAGATCTACATGGATGCTTCACTGCTTCCAACTACAAGTTCATCGTACAAGCCTTTACCTTCGATTTTTCCTTCTTTGACATAATGCTACATGTAGAATGAATGCAAACAGGCGAGATACACTACTGAACATAAACATATAATAATTCAGAGCACATAAACTACTGAATACTATATCGAACAGAGGTTGATTTATAAAAGTAATTTCATTTGTACTTCGACTGTATTTGCCCAAGTTAAGCTCAATTCAAGGCACGAATTAGATAAAGGTTTCAATAACATGATTCCAATAACCTGCAAAACATGCAATCGTTGAAAATTATTTCATATAATCAGCCTCGATAATCTTTGTTTATTGTATAGGTCTATTCTGTTAGTAAACTGGTTGTTATATAACTGGATACAAGAAAAATATCCATCTGTAACATAAAATTTTTGTCAGTGTTAAAAAGCTCTGATAATTATTGTTTCTACATGGAAGTTCAGGTGAAGAAATTCGTTGTTAATAAAAATCATTCATCAGCTAAAATCTTATGTCACCTTTCAGTATAATTTCACATACTCATTAGTTATCAAAAGAATTATTATGAGAAGTAAAACTAACTTGAAAATTTTTTGTTACTTATATTTTCATGATTTACCCGGATAAACCTAGAATATGGGGCTTCAATTAGAATTGTGGTAAAAAGTTGTTGCTGTGTATTATCTATAAAATAGCCCAAATGTTCAAAAATTATCTAATATCTTTTCACCTTTGCATCGTCTTAAGTTACTTTCTAAAAGTTGCAAATCTTTTTGTATCGATTCATCATAATTGGCTAAGCACTTTCCAATAATAGTAACTTTAACAATTGGTATATATATAAATTCATCTCTATGCCATGAAATTAACTCACGGTCCTCTGGCAGTTTCATTTGATTTACTGTATTCAAGACTTTTTCAAATCTTGATATTAAAGAATTCGAGATCTTTTCAATTTCAACATGATTCAATATTTTGAGTAAATTCTGAACCAAAATAACATCATTTTTGTACAAATTTTCTCTCTCAGAGCCATATAATGCACTAAATTGTAATTGGGATTGATGTTGAAAGTTGGAGTTACTGCCGCCACAGGGTTGATATAAGCTGCTATTTATTGGGGTGAGTTGAAGTTCAAGAATTAATTGAATGGCTACCTTTCCAAAAATAGTATTTGCCAAATGTACTAAACGATCTGCAGCATCATATTGTATAAATGTTGGATTAATTGCTTCTTGATAGCCAAAATATTCTTTGAAAAACGAACTGGATCTAGATCTAATTGTTTCATCTTCATCACTTAGACCATAAGTATACAATAAAAAAATGGCTAAGGTAGCTTCTTCTGTTTTACCTCGACTAATATGTATTAAGCAAGTTATAGAAGCAAACCTATTTTCAAAAGGTTGGTGATCCAAACAATTTTCCAAGCAGATCAAGATAATTTCATCATGATTTCCTGAAAAAGCACCTATGCATTTTAATGCACCGAGACTGACGTTTTGGTTCTTATGCTTAATCAAATTATGTAATATATCAAATTTGATTTTGTCCTTTGTAATTCTTTTGCTGATAATTATATTACTGAATACTGTCAACGCAAGCCCTTTCACGTAAGACCAAACGTCTTCATCCTCTATAATCTTCCAAATCGCTTCGTGTAATTGTTCACATAAGTCATTTGGAAGCTTTTCTAAGAATTCTAACAAAAAGATTTGTACCTTATAATTTAAAGATAGACCAAAAGTTATTGGATCAACAGCCTTTTGCTCATCCCCCGACATTAAATATTGCAGAACTAATAATTCAATTATTGAGCATATAGTTAAATGAATCTCACCTCCAGGTACATTATCAGTACCTTTTGAAATTAGAACATTTCCCAAATAATCCAAATTTTTTTGATCTAACATAATTGAGTATCGAGTAGCTAGGGTATGGATAATCTTAATAATATAATTAAATAAAACATTATTATGGCAGTACACTTGTATGTTTTTCAAAAAAATGTAAAAGACTTCAGAACCGCCTCGTTCACTCTTTTGAATACTTTCAAGTACTGTTATCAAACATCCATGAATGTAATTATTTTCCAAAGACGGTAAATCAAATAAATCAAGAATAAGTTTAAGTAATTCTTTTGAGGTCAAAAGGGAACTCATACATTTCCCCACTATCTCTCGTACTTTGTAATTTTTACTGCTCAAATAATTGAACAAGATAAACTTCAACTCTTTTGCAATTTCATCATCATCAGTTATAAAAAGCTGGGATATTATAATCGAAATTGGAATTACTATAGGATTAGTATTTCCACCATTTTCCAATTCTTCGTTTAGCAATAACTTAAGAGTCACATCCAATCCTTTGAACTTCTTGAAAAATAGTTGACATGGATACTGAGTGGAATTGCCAAATATCTTTTTTTGAATGCTGCCAAATAACATAACAGCACAATTTCTCACGGACCAATTATTAGCATTAAAGTGTTTGAGACTTAGCTCCAAGCAAATTTGAGCATACTTCATACATTCTTTAGTTAATAGAGATTCAGAAATTAGTTGCTTCAAACAATTAAATGCATGAACTTGCGGAATGTCATTTCTTTGGTCAGCTAAATATTCTGAAGGCTCTTGAGCTATTGCGACTAACTTTTGAAAGGTTGCATCTAAAAAGTCTAATCTTTTAGTTCTTGTAGAAACTATTATGCCAGCAATCAAATATGGTATTCCTCCAGATCTACGTGTTATAGCCTGAGTTCGAAACTCTATCAAAGAAAGATTTCGCTTTAACCATGTTTCGGGGTACTGTTTCAAGTCATCTCGCTCTAGGCAGAGTTTGCAAGCTTCAATAAACGATGAATAAATAGATTGAACAACCCCTCTGTGTTTTATTTCTGCTATTTGTTCCATAATCATTTCACAACTACTTAAAAACTCCTCATTCGGTAATTCGGCTTGCTTTAGTAAGATACTCAACAATAGGTTTGATTCTTTAACAACTTTCCAAGAATAATTCAATTTTCCTTCAGACTCATTAAACTCCTCAGTTTCAAATAGCTCTTCGCTAGTCAATAATTCTTTATTCATCTTCCAAATTGAATTAATAAGAGGAATCATAATAGGATACTGGTCAATAAGATAGTGTGCTGGGATCAGACTCAAAGCCTTGAAGTAACCATGAACATAGGTTTCGTTTTCGATACCATCTTTTATCTTTCCGATTAAGTTATCTACCATACTTTGAACTTTCATAGGTTGATTATAATAATATTGAGATAAAAATTCAATAACCTTAGCTCCACCTTCACTTTTTCGACCTCCTAGATCTTGCAAAGCTTTATTCGATTGAATAAGTAAATCTTGAGTTATTTCTCCACTAAAAATTAAATTTGGGTATATATTCAAAATATTGCAGCTCAATTCCCGAATATTCTCATAATCATTGAATAAATTTTGAAATAGCAAATATGGTAGATTATCAAAATTTTTGA
Organism: Suzukiozyma pseudoglaebosa; assembly: GCA_030705115.1. NCBI lineage: Eukaryota > Fungi > Ascomycota > Pichiomycetes > Serinales > Debaryomycetaceae > Suzukiozyma > Suzukiozyma pseudoglaebosa. The sequence goes on along the minus strand of JANIWI010000015.1, from coordinate 102,714 downwards.
AACTTAGGAAGTTGATCGGTCCCTTCAAAATTATGTATATTAAGTTCATCGAAGAAGATAATTGAGAATAATTGGAACTTGGCTCCAAATACTGAATCAATTGGAAAAATAGTGAATCGAGAAATTCTTCGCCATAATTTACTAATTTTAGAGCATTTAAATCTTTCATTGACTTTTTTTTTAAACTGTACATGGATTCTCTAAATCTACCATTCAAAAAGTTTTGCATGATCGCAATAAATTTATTTCTAACTTCAATATTTTCATACTCATTTAAAAATGTATCCAAAATATGACATTTAAAAAATGTGTCATAAATTTCAGGTTGAATTGGTAATGATTTAACATTTTTCTCCATGCTTCCTAGTAGAAGAGTTAAGGCATCGATTCTATAATATGGATTTTCATGAACCAAAAGTAATTGAAATAAATCTTTATCAATTTTTTGATAAGGATTTTCAAATAGATGCAAATTTTGACCAATTTTCAAAAATGATATTAATAATTCAATATCATTTTTCCCAACATCATCGATGATTTTATTCAAACTCAGGGGATTTATTTTAATCAAGCCAGGTAGAAGGTAAGAGATGATATTATTTTTCAACTTTTCATCACGTAAAGCTTGAAGGACCATAGGTTTCCATGACTCCAACCATACATCATATTTTTCTGTTGAAGAATATGTATTTTGATAAACCAAAATTATCAGTTTACTTATCGAATTAGTCAATGATTTATCAGAAATCATTCTTAACAAGTTGGAAACAAATTCTGGATGGTTATTCAAAACATAAAATTTATCATCCAAGTATTTGAGCAAAATTTCAAATAATCTGAGATTTGATTTTGTTGGATTTTGGATCAAAGAATCAAGCCAATGTTGCAAAATTAATTGGTTATTTTCATTGAATTTGGTAGTATGATCCACTAATCTTTTCAAAATCGCATTCAATGAGTTTGACAAGGCGCTTGATGCTTGATTCATATAGTCTTTAATATAATCAAACAACACGTTTATTTCGACTAAAGAAAGGTTGAAGTCCGCATTCTTTTGGTACATTCTCGCCATGCATATTGACAAGGTATCGTTCAACAATATCATTTGCTTCTCATCCATAGCTTTCATCTGCTCAAGCATGAGTTGATCTCGCAAAAACTTGAAATCATCTATGAGCTCCAAAGTGTCCAACGTCTGCGGTTTCAGATTTACCAACTTTGACTTGATCTCATCGACAGTAGTCGCTTTCATACCATCTTCGTTCGCCATAAAGCCATCAGTTTCCCGTCTTCTTGTCAATGTGGTAAAATATCAAAAGTTTTGACTGTGGAAGACTTTGAGTGCGACAGAAATCAAAAAATGCTGCAACTTTGAACAGCTCCATCATTTTCAGTCATGGCTTCAGAAACAAGTATCTGTATGATTATCTGTTTGTCATTGGTGCCATTGTATATTGTGGTTGTACGTTTTTTGCAAATCTTGCCAACAAACAAGGAGAATTCAATTGATGATTCTAGATTAAGCTCGATCAGTGATAAACGAAGTTCAAATATTGCAATCCTTCTTGGTTCGGGGGGACATACGGGGGAAATGATGAGGATTCTAGATAATTTGGATTTATCCAACATGTCTAGAACTTGGATCACTTCTTCTGGTGATACTACCTCGATTTATAAGGCAAAAGATTTTGAAGATAAATTGTCGAGTCGTTATAGTTGTAACTTTGTGCAATTGCCCAGGGCTAGAAAGGTGGGTGAAGGTATAATACTGTCAATATACAATTCTATAAAGTCTTTGGTGTTCACAGTACCAGCATTGTTGAATTTACCCCAACTTCCATCAATTTTATTAATCAATGGTCCCGGTACATCAGTACCATTAGCGTATATTTTATTTATGATGAAGTTTTTTGGAATCTGTAATACAAAGATTATCTATATTGAGAGTCTCGCTAGAGTTAACAAGCTTAGTTTAAGTGGCAAGTTTATATTACCAATCGCAGACAGGTTTATCGTCCAGTGGGAGGATTTGTATCACAAGTATAAAAGAGCCGAATATTATGGTATCTTATTATAAAAGTGATATTATTAATTGTTTTTAAATCGCAAGAAATACAAATTATGTGATATTTTTACTCAATTTAAAAGATTAACATATGCAGCCACAGAAAATGTATTTGTTTTATCAATGCTTTAGAATACTCATGTACATGTTGATTGCCCAAAAATGATTACTTTTTCAAGACTGTATTTCTGACATATCACCGATTTTAGGATTAAAATGATGCGCGTAAAGTTAAAAATTGCAGCAACTTCTTACAGGAATGATATTATAGTATGGCGGTTCATACTGCTGGTTACAGTTTTGATGGATGTATACGCGAGTTTCCTGGTATATGTGTTGATAAGTTTAACAAACCTGGGAGGGTTTACCTTTTAACTCATTGTCACTCGGATCATTTGGTAGGATTGGATGCAAAATCATTTGGTCAAAAAGTGTATTGCAGCAGGATTACAAAAGAATTGACAATTTTAAACGAGAAGTATTGTAACGCTGCAGCATTTCTATACCCGATTGACTTCAATCGGCCATTCACCGTTTACGTTGAAGGTTGTTATGTGAAGATAACTCTTATTCCAGCATATCATTGTCCTGGCGCGACTATGTTTTTATTAGAAAGTAGTACAGAATCTGTACTAATTACGGGTGATATTAGAGCTGAGTCTTGGTGGGTAAATTCGCTTGTAAAGAATCCATACTTATTTCCTTACACATGTGCAAAAACATTACAAAATATTTATTTTGATTCAACATTTTGTTATAGAGGAGAGCCTTACATTGAAATTCCTTCGAACAATGATGGTATAGAAACTGTAATTGAGTTGATAAAACTGTATCCTCTTGATGATCCTGAAATTGAATTTAATTTTCGAGATACCACTTTGGGATTCGAAGAAGCTTGGAGTGGTATTGTTAATGCTTTACACGGTAATCTTAATATTAATTCCGATCTTAATCTGAGATTTGCGATATTGAAGAAGGACACTTTCAGTTGTATACCATATGGCATAACACTAAATGATGTTGTTGAAAAGAAAACAGGTCCAACATTTCATGTTTCCAATTCGAGTTCCAAAAAGATTATTATTACAATAAAGCAATGTATTCATTTTAATATTATGGATTTAAGCGGTGTTTTTCTACCAGTTTCATTGGCTTTGTTACCACCAGAAGTAAAACAAGAAATTAAAGTAATAAATCGAACTAAAGTTGGTAATCAAATATGCAATTTTAGAGGTCGAAACTGGATTTTGCCAAAAAATGAGAGCGAATTACTACCTTTGGAAATTAAATTGATATTTTCTCGCCATTCATCATATCTGGAAACATGTCATTTAATTTCAATTTTTAAGCCAATGCAAGTTTTTCCTTGTTGTGAATCAAAAGCTTTATGGAAACAAGGTTTTTCAATGAACAGATTATTTGGAAAGTTTTGTCGAGGGAATCAATTCAGTTATGATATAATGATGTTTAAAATTTATGGGAATAGTAGCAATTTAAAGCAACCAATTATTGTAAATCGCTGGGATCCTAGACAAGTGGATAAAGAATATAACCGGCTAGTGGATCTACACAATGAAAATGATTATCAATTTATTGGTCAATATCATTTGAATAAATTGGACAATACAACTAAAGACCAGAATGATTTCAAAATCGCTTGGAATAAAGATTTGAGACTTCAGAATATTATAGCTGGTAGAGGTGAAGAAAAGTATAAGAAAATCATTCAAAATTATCAAAAGATCTATTTTCAATCAGTTCAACGGGATGTACAATTTAATATCAATGATATTACCAATTACCTTGATCACTCGTCATCTGAAAGTACATTTAGATCCATAGATAATCAAAGCTTCCTGTTGAAACTGGAAGTTATTATAGATATACCAGATATTTCAAGTCCAAATTATGATCATGAAGAAATCAATGAAATTGACAATAAGCAGTCAAATGAAACAAATCAAATCACTACCAATGGTAATTATTTTCAGAACAAGAATACATCTGAGAATGTCAAAAGACAAAAAAGTGTTTCTAAAATTGCAAAAGCTCCACGTCCGGCATTAGTTAGAAACAATAAAACTACTTGTAAGATATCTAATAGTTTTAAGTTCGATACACAGTCATTTATCATTCTCAAAGCAAATACTCAACCTTTGAATTTTGTGAAATCTGAAAACAAAAAGGCAACGCTTACGATTAATAACAGAAAAGTTGATAAAATATGCTCTCAATTGAAACAAGACCCGTCTAAGTGGTTTAGTTTGCAGATAAATTCTTTAAGCAAATCATAAAATCAATGATTAATATGCATTTTATATACAAAACCTATATTACATTTATTATACAGAGGTGTCAAGACACCATTCCCAGAAGCTCAAGTTAAATCATCTAATTTTCTCTCCATTTATGACCACATTTAGTACATTTATAAAATGTTGTCATTGGCTCATCAGCAGATCTAATTTGTAACTGATAGAAATATGCTTTATCACCACCACAAGTATCAACGGGACATTGAGTTGCTGTCTGATCAACATTGTCCCAAAACCCTTCTCCTCCCAATACATCATCGACTTCCTTTCTAACCAACTTGTTTCTCTCAAATACATTAAATCCATTAATTTTGAACTCATATGGACATGTAGGACAATAAAATTTATTACACCCGTCATTCCCCAGAGTGATAAGCAACATATTTGAGCAATTGGGACAGAATGACAACATCTTCGTCCTAAATGTTGCTAGTTTACCATTCAAACTGATTGATTTATAGGTGAAGATGAGATGCAGTCCAGGTGCAGGACTATATTCAACAGTTGTGAGTTTACATTGAATCAATTCAAAAATCTACCACAATAGAGTGGAAAATAGTCATAACATATGAAAAACGGATCAAGTGAAACCGGGGAGTATGTTTCTATTTTGCTTACACCTACCAAATGTTATCCTGCTTCCAAATCAACCATGGTGACCTCGGATTTAACGCGATCACCATTCAAATCTCCAACTAAGTCCCCCAGTAAACGAGGTATTCTTCCATTGGCATCCCAAACTATACACACTCCGAAGGGTCGAACTGGGATCCCTCTGCCTAGGAAACGATCTGTGATAGACTTGGATAAATCGGCACGAAAACGAGCTCATAAGACAATTTCTTCAAGAATTTTGGATGAAGATTCTGATGATGACGAACTATCACAGCAAGACTTGAGAATAGCAGATACTATCATTAAAAAGTCTCGAGGAGAGGAAACTAATCCTTATGGCAGTGATGTTGAATTTGAAGAAGATTTGACAGTGGTACCGAAATTGCAACCAGTTGATGATCTTGATAATGAGTTACTAAGTGATGATTCAGATGCTGATGATGATTTAGTCAATCTTAATGACGATGATGACGATGATGATGGTGAGGTTTCCGATGAACAGGCGGATTTAAACAATGATGTAAAAATTGAGTTGAAAAAACTAGCAAACTCAAGAAATAGATCGAATCGACGGTCTCAAAAAACATCCTCAGAAACTAAACCAAAGCTGTACGGAAGACTTAGTAAAGCGAAAAGAATGCTTAATTCATTAAACAATATCTTTGAAGAATCTGAGCATACAGTTGATTCTGCGAATGATCAAAAGCTTGAATTAGTAGAAACAAATTTGTCAAAAATGTCTGATTTTGAACGAAATGTGTATAAGAAAACTAATGAATCAATACGACTTCCGATGATATCAGGTATACCCGAATCCAAAGAGATATCAACTAAACCAGATACTAGTGAATTTATTCCTTTCCCCATTCCAAAAGTTGATACATCAGGAAATATAATCGACCAAGAATTTTTAGATAAATATTTTCATGGTCAAAAGCTTGATATGAATCAAACCGGAAGGTTAGCTGATTCTCGTGCCGTTTATATGGAAGGAGCTGATGGGTATTTTGAACAACACAGTATTCGAGCTAAAATTAATCATAATTCTTTAGCGCAAAACGCTCCATCATTGGAGTATGATGACTTCAATCGATTTGTTGATTATTCAGAATCAATTCTTAATCTTCAAAAGAATAAACTATTACAATTGCATAAATTTCTTTATAATCAATGGTGTTTTGAATTAAGTCAAGGATACAATTTGAATTTTTTCGGTATTGGATCCAAAGTGAAAATATTATTAGATTTTGTTGAGAATTATTTTATTGATTGGTATCATCAGGTGTACGATGAAGAGGTAAATATCATGGTAATTAATGGCTTCAATCCAAACTTAAAATTTAAAAACATATTTATCGACATCGTGGAAACATTTTTAAGTAAAGAAAAGAAAAAGGAAGAGAAAATTTATATTCCATCACTAGCTAATGAAGCTGGTCCATTTTTGAAAAGTTTTATTGAGAATTGGCGATCCAAAATTAAGTTTAAGCAGCTAGTTCTATTAATTCATAATATTGATGGTGATGCCATGCGAGATGATAAAGTCCAAAACATTTTAACCCATCTCGCCACAATTCCAGAGATTTGGATTATTAGTTCGGTTGACAATATTAATGCTCCTTTGATTTGGGATCTGTTTAGAATGAAAAGCTTTAATTTTTTGTGGCATGATTTAACTACGTATAGTAATTATCTGATTGAATTGAAGTTTAAAGATGTATTAGCTATAGGACGATCGAAAAAGTTTGTTGGTGACAAAGGAGCAAAATTTGTTTTATCATCATTGACTATGAATGCTCGAAAGTTGTATAAAATTCTTCTAGATTTTCAGATATCAAACTTAAAGAAATTAGTATCGAATAAATCAAGTCGGAATAATTTAAAAGGAAACTTGAAGTCTGGTATTGAGTTCAAAACTTTATATAACGCTTGCTTGGAGAATTTCATTACATCTAATGAAATTAATTTTAGAACTGTCCTACGAGAATTTGTTGAGCACAAGATGTGTTCTTTGATGAACGATGAATCTGGTACTGAAAAGGTGTTTATACCATTCACAATTGATGAAATGGAAAAATTGTCTACTGAAGAATTTCAAAACACTTTAGAGTAGATAAAAAAGGTCAGCTGGGGACTGATTGTTCAAAAAAGAGAGCTCTAAACAAGCCAATGATGAAATAATAGAATTTTACAAAATTTTCACTAGTCTAAGACCAAATGAAGTGATAATGTTTCCAAGAACCTACAGAAGGAAAACTGAAAGCTCCGTATAACAAAAGTCTCAAATAATAGAAATATTATGTGTGTGAAGCACTGGAATCAGATAAGGCACATAACCCTGTAATTTTATGTATGTGGAAGTTTACCACCAACAAAACGAGTTCGAAGAACTGAGAGGCAAAACAACATCTGAAAGGATGATCTACAATTTAAGATACTGAATACAATGAGCATAAACGATCATAGCTGAATACAATGATAACAAATAAATTATGACTGAAAACTATTCAATAGCAAATTTCAGAACCCATCTAAAATTCTCCAAAAAAGTACAACATACTTGTGAAAATTACATTAAATGTACTTCAAATTACTTCAGATATTAGTTTAAAGCTTCATTTATCAAATTGGTATAAGTTTATTATCTGGTTCTAATTAAATTAGAGAGGCTTGTTTATCGCTTTGTATAAAATGTATGGTGGGCGTGTAATCACCGAAACTACCTGTAGATTTTGGTGGTTGTAAAAAAGTTGCCATTAAAGAAATCGACTTTGTTGTAGTTTTGCCAACATGGGAAACTTTCCAAAGCTTCCCAAGGGAATGAAGCTTGAGGTAGGAAGTCATCAAACTACTATTGTTGAATATCTTTCCGAAGGAGGTTTTGCTCATATTTACAAAGTTGAGATTGATCCCCCTGAATCAGGGTCAAATATTGGCTGTTTGAAACGAGTTATAGTACCCGATAAGAGCGGTTTGAATCAATTGAGACGAGAAGTTGATGTTATGAAAACTTTACGACAATGTCGAAATATTGTCAAATATTATGATTCTCATGCCGAAAGATTGGAGAATGGAACTTATCAAGTATTGGTTCTTATGGAATTGTGTCCCAATAAATCGTTACTTCATTACATGAATGCCAGAATTAAAACTAAATTGACTGAACCGGAAATCTTGAAGATTATGTTAGATATATCCCAGGGAATCTACGAAATGCACAAAATAAATTTAATACATCGAGATATAAAAATTGAAAATGTATTAATTGATGATAAAAATCAATTCAAATTATGTGATTTTGGTTCCACTTCTCCACCAATTAAACCCCCTCAAGATCAACATCAATTTCAATTATTAAGTCATGATATTTTATACCAAACAACTCCCCAATATCGGTCCCCAGAAATGATCGATTTATACAAAGGAATTCCTATCGATGAAAAATCGGATATTTGGGCATTAGGCTGTTTTTTGTATAAATTATGTTATTACACTACTCCTTTTGAAGCTAATGGTGATGTAGCGATTTTAAGAGCAATATTTCATTTTCCTTCAAAACCCCAATATTCTCCAGATTTAAAGAATTTAATTATTATTATTTTACAAGAGAATCCTAATTTTAGACCTAATATTGTCCAAGTTATAATGCTAATATGCAAAATGTTAAAAATTGATTTTAATGAGCTAGGTATAGACGATTTCTATAATGCTGGAAGTTATAATTTTCAAGCTTTACATGATTATCAACTTCATGTTCAACAAGAAATTGTTAAACAGCAATTGTATCAACAGCAACAGCAACAAGTGCTTTCTCAACATAATTCAACAGTTAATTTACAAAAAGATAGCCAAATTTCAAGATCTCATACTCCCCATTCTAAAAATGCAAACATTAACAATCATCAAGTTTTACCTCAATATCAAAACCAACAACCAAATGTAACCAATTCTAATTTTGCTGTATCTAACCATGACAAATATGATCAAGAGTCTCAAAAATCATTGAAATCGAGTAAATCCACTGCTTCAGTGATATCTGTTGCTAAACAAAATTCGTCAAATTATGTTGATTTGGAAAATTCAAGTGATTATGAGAATCTAGATAATGTTGAACAAAGATATCCTTCCTTGGATGATTTTTTGGATCCAGCTTCATCACAACTTCCAGTTACATCTAGTGATCCGTTGAAAAAAAGTACGACACAGTTCAAAACTAACAATGACAGAACGTCAAATGATCAACTGGATTATCAATCTTCAATTGTAAATGAAAGTGTTAAACCCTTAGAGAATATTCCACCGTTTAATAAAAAGGAGGCATGGACAAAGCTGAAAAGCAGTTTGAATGAAGAAGCTGTTAAATTAGTTGATGATATCTTTTCTAGAAGTGTTGATGATTCTCAGTCCAATAAACCTACTATTGCTAATACTCATACAGCTGCACCAATACATTATAGACAAGCCTCAAAAGAAAATGTTTATTTGCATCAAGTAGACGATGATTCAGATTCATCTGATCTGGATGATTTTTCAGAAAATATCGATAACAAATTTCCCGAAATTCCACAAATTTCAGACAAGATTAAAATTTTGAATACTGATGCAACTTCTGAAAACTCTACACAAAAATTAGATCCACTATCACTTCTGAGAAAATCATTTGAGTCGACCCTGCCTCATGAAACCGAATACTTAAAAGAGTATACTGAATTTTCTCCCACACTTCAAACAAAAGAAATCCCAGTAAAGACCCCGGTCATAGGAACAAATGAATTTTTAGTCACTACAGGTGATAATCGGTTGATGAATTCTTTACCTCAAGCATATGCAAAATCAGAATTTGCAAAGTATAATTCAAACCAATTGAATAACAACACGAATAATCCATTTCCTTTACCAAGCCAGAATCAAGACTCAAATCCAGTTCACGAACTTGAGTGTGTTGACGAGAGTAGAAGAGATGCTAATCCTTGGGGTGAATATAGAAAAAAGAGTCAAATTGGGAATGGAATTTCTGTTCCTACTGGAAATATCCCAAATCAATCATACCAAAGCAGTCAAGGAAACACTTCAAATTTGCATGAAAATTTTGAGCGATTAAGTCTTAATAATAATAACAATTTGCCTGCTCAAAGGGAAAAATACCCAGTAACACCAAAATTTGATGAATCCAAATTGAATGCTATTCCTTCGTCCACCACTAATTCAGAAGCAAATCAGTATCCTCCACCAAATGCTGTCCCGGAATTTGAAAGCATAAATAGACAATCCTACCAAAATGGGTCAACTGATTTAAATTACGTGAATATGAGACTACGCCAGAAACCATCAAGGGATTTTGTCAATGAACATGTAGGCTCGTTGAGCTTGAAAGATTCTATCAAAGTTAGAAAACTATCAGGAGAAGAACCAATTAATATGAATTTGATTGACCTAGATATACCAGCTCAATATAGTGCTATTACTACGCCTACTTTGAAAAAGATAAATCCGTTGGAGGAACCTTCTTTATTAGATTTAGATGCTGAAGAAGAAAAAAAACAAGAGAAGCTTAAAAAGAGAATTTCATCCATTCAAGATCAAAAGTGGGAGCAAGAAGTGATTGATTTTGCCTCTGATGATGAAAACCCAGAAAATGATTCCAGAATGAATCGATTATCCATTAGAAGCTCCTTAAAGAAACCAAAACGAAAATCAGGCGAATTTAAACGCCCTTGAATAATGATAAATGATCTTGCTTCAAAATATCTATTTCCGAATAGTAACGCATTCTTTCTAAAGTTTTAACTGGTGGTGGATAAGCACTGTCGCTAAATGTAATCATTATGGAAGCACATCAAGGGAATAAATGATAAAACTTAAAGCCTGAAAGTTTTTGATAATGCTAACAAATCAACAGTTTCTTTATTGGTCATTATTTCACTCATAAATTGTATATTATTTGCATATAGATGTTTAATATAACTATTACATTTAGAATTTTAAAGAATTTTGAAGTCTGCGCAAAAGTTCGATGCAACTGAAAATTGCAGCAATTTTGATAGAAACCACATTCTTTTTAGTCAACAAGTATGAACCAAGGTAATCTAAAACAATACTTGAGTCAACTTCTCTTGTTGGTATCAGTTGATCATTTTGAGTCCACTGAAGAGGGAGATGAACTATCTTCGATTATAAATCCAATCAAGTTAATCCTTGCAGGAGAATCTAGTTCTTTATTGAAAAGCACAGAATACTCAAATCTTATGTTCAGTGAACAGGCGACAACTATATTGAGTAAATATCCGGATGAGCCTTTACTATTTGTCATTAATGAATTTTTGGATGAAGTTGCAAAAAATTTTCAATATTGTTTTGGTAATGAATTGGGATCAACCCATTTGCAACTTGTTGCTATTGCTTTATTACAAACGTTCATACAAGCTAATTTTACGGGTCCAAGTGTCGATATGGAATCTCGACAATTTTTGTTTTCAAATTGTAATGAAAAGATGTTACAAGTTGACGCTATCAAATCATTGACGATTGAAGGACAACAAGCTTATGATTTGACAATAGACCCTTTGTATTTGGTCTTGTCATTGACTATCTTTGAGAAATTGATGGGCATTCCTCATAATCACTCACTTTTAAATTGGAATCCTGAGATTTCCCTAGACGTATTGACTGAAGAAACAGGTAAAATTGTTGGTGGTGATATTCAACAAAATCCATTAAAAGCATCTCTACAATGGTGGAGAGCTAGAGCTTTACAAGTTCATTTATCAATTTTATCTGAACCATCGAATATATTGTCGACAATTTGTTCAATTTTATTAAATCCAACACTACCAAATAGTATATCTCCTGAAACTGATAATACCTATCAAATTCAAAAGCATATTCGATTAATTTATTATCTAGAATGTGCAAGAAGTGGAATACAAAGTCAAACGGAACATCTCTCTATACCATACTTAATAAAAGCTAGAAAAGTATCCGAATTACAACTTATTCTATCAGGAGCAAAAGCTAAAAGAACAAAACACCAAACTTTCTCAACATCAAATTTAATAATTTTAGCTAAAAGTGCTAAAAATACTTCAATTTACAGTATGGAATCATTCGATGATAAACCACAAAATTTTGAATTAGAATCTGAAATTTTATTGGAAAGGCCTCAGTTCGAATCTCTTGAGAACTTAACTTTTGATGATGAGCAGGGTAATATTAAAAGAATTAAATTTGATACAGTTAATAATCTAGAAGATGAACCAGAAAAATTATTACCCATTGCTATTAAAGAAGACTTGATTCCACCTGAATTGCGTGCATTGGATCCGAACAATCAACCAATTTTGACTGATTTGGATAGCATTCAATTATTATTAAGACTCACTACAATTAAACAAACGAGTCTTTCGCAAAATCCTATTGTTGACGAAGAGTTGATGGCAATAGTTTCCAGGATAATTTATGCATCTTCAGATGAAAATAAAAGAACTAACTGGAGTGTTTTCTCTCGTGCTCTTTGGGAAAGATCATTGCTTGAAACTAATAAATCAAAGACAATTGAAAGAGGAATATTACAAATGACTTCATTGGTTGAAGAAACTGCCATTAAAATTAAACTGAAGATTATACCGGAGGAAGAAAAAAGCTCTCCAGTAAGTTCCAGATTAAGATTTATTCATCAAATTCCATTAATGCCTCAATGGACTATGAATATTAAATTGGCCGAGAAATATATGAGTTTGGGAGTTATCAGATCTGCAATTGAAATCTATGAACGTTTACAATTATTCAGTGATGCTGCGTTATGTTATGCCGCTGTAGGTGAAGAAAAAACTGCTGAAAAGATTTTGATTGAAAGAATTAAAACTAACCCTGATGATGCAAGAGCCATATCAATTTTAGGTGATATCAAACAAGATCCTAATTTGTGGTTAAAGGCATGGGAAATTGGAAGATATTCTAAGGCCAAAGTATCATTATCAAAATATTATTACAGTCCTCCTAAAGGCTCCGGATTAGCTAAGAATCTTGACTTATCGATAAAACATATGTTTGATGCATTAACAGTAAGTCCACTAATATTTGATAATTGGTATTTTTATGGATGCTGCGGTTTAGAGACAGGACAATTTGAATTGGCATCTGAAGCGTTTACTAGATGTGTTACTTTAGATGATACGAGCTCTCATTCTTGGTCAAACCTAGCAACATCGTTAATAAAATTGGATAAATTAAAACCTGCCTTTAATGCATTAAAGAAAGCTATTAGAAGTGGTCAAGAAAAGCGGTCATGGAAAATATTTGAAAATTATTTGATTGTAGCCATGAAATTAAACGAATGGAACGATGTATTATATGCAACTAGGGAAATCATAGATATTAGACGAGATGAAGGTGAAGTTGTTATTGATATTGATGTGATTGAAAAATTAGTTCAAATATTACTTGGTAATGAATATGATGAAAATAGTCGACAATCAAATTTTCAATCTTCTTGTATTGATTTGATATGTAATGTCGTACCTGAATTAGTCACAACATCTCATCGATTGTGGAGAATAGTCGCCAAGGTTGAATTATGGAGAAAAAGACCATGGGCAGCTTTAGAATGTTATGAAAAAGCGTTCAGAGTATTATTACAGTCTTCTGAATTAGGATATTCAGAAACCATTTGGAATGAAGCTGTCGAAGCTTGTAGTGATTTGATTGCAGCATATGAGTCGTTAGGAGAATTACCAGGAAAGCATAATGCTCAAGATGTTGTTTGTAAAGATTGGAAATACAAATCTAAAACTAGTATCAGATCATTGATGTCCAAAGGTAAATCAATGTGGGAAGATTCTCCAGGTTGGATTAAATTACTTGAAATGAAGCTGGAATTAAACTAAAATGTTGAATTTAGCTGTTGAAGAATAGAACAATTTTCAAAATGCAAAAATGAGAGGCTAAAACTGGTTACCAAGAGATACTAGAAAATAAGAGATCAAATAGATGTTTTCAGATTAGTAATTGACTAAGTGTAGAGCTTGGATAAAAGGGATTGTGGAAGTAAACATGAAAACAGACCATAAATCAAAATAACCAATTTGAATGAAAAGAAGAAAAAAAAGTAACTTCCAATTTCTGTATCAAAATTTTACTTGTGGAATCTAGTTTTTTTTCATTTCTGTAGATATGCACTTCTTTTGTATTATAGATTACTAATAATTAATAGAATTCTTAGCTATCCAAGTATTTTTTGTATAGCCATGCCATCATACCATCATCATCAAAATCTTACTACTTTCTATTTTTTACAGTGTTTCTCGAAATGTGTTTCGGCCGAGAACTATTTAAGTAACTCTACATTTTGAAACCTGACAAATCTGTAGGGCTGACCATCATCTTCAGATTCATTTTGATTGATAATAATAGTAATTATCATTAGTATAATTTTCATAATGAATACTTGCTGTTATTTGCTTAGTCAGCTCTGTTGGTAAGTGTTTTTTTTTTTTATGTTTTCCTGTTTGTGAAGTATTTCACGTATTTAGACATCTGGTTCCAGATCTCGTGAATAGAGTGGCATGCCATACTTGTACCTTAGTTCCGTTTGTATAAGTTATACAGTTACCGAAATCTGCTGCTATTTGTTATTTTATTCACGATATGGGCAGAGCATAATTGTACATTTGACCAACACTCGCTTATGTTGACTCAAGAGTAATACTGGAACTGATGGGGTCAGTCAATTTTTGCTCGATACTGAATATATCATGCAATAGTAGCTTCTGGTTGGCTGATAGCCGGTTTTGGTAAACAGGGTTCGGTCTTGGGTGGAACCCTTAGTGCTGTAAGCCAAATTTGTTCCTGTAAACTAAGTAAAAAATAATACTATGAAAACGCTGAATAAAATTACGATATTGTAGATATGATTGAAGACTTGAATGAATTGCAGGTGTTGATTCAAACCAATCTAGATTATTTGGACCTTCTAGATGCTAGTCCATCTGAAGAAACTTTGGTGGGAATTTCTACATCCATCACTTCAGATACTTTGTTAGCTGAAAATTGTCAATATGATGAATATTTGGATTATCCTGAAGAGTTTGATAGTTTTACTATTCAAACTTGTGAAATTGTTGAAGTTATGATAGAAAAGCCAAAATTGGTTAAAGTTGAACATCCAAGTAAAACATAATCTTACTTGAATAATATAAATTTTTCATTAACTACGATAGTCTCAGTCAGTTTCCCATATTTTTAACCAACCAAGTTTATGATACGCTCAAGTACTTCAGGGATAACTAACAAGGTCTGAGGCAGAGGGTGTTCGATGGCTAAATCTATTATATGTTACACGGAATTGTAAAAATTTACCTGATGGAGTAAGCGTGGTTATTTGTTAACCAGAAAGATCTCCACATGAACCTGCAAAAATACCAGCGAATGCTCTTGGTTGTTACAGCTTGAAAAGCAGTATTGGTTAAGTCCTGTTTGATTTCCACAACTCCCCCAGATAATTTTGATTAATAACTTCAGTTTTAAGTTAGATCAAAGAAGTAGTCAAATTGCTGGAAACCACACTCATCGACACCTCTAGTACTTACATCAAACATGAAATACATATAAATACAGTTTCAAACAGGTTTGGAGCGTATGTACTACAAAGAATACTATTTATTCAAATAGCTTGCAGTGTCTTAAAAGAATACTCGAATTGAATAATCTTTCAAAACTTCAAATAAATATGTGAACTGAGTGATTCTGAGATTTGCCAATTAATCACTAGAAATGATCTCTTTGACATTGATCGATCATTTGTTTCAATCGATTAGATCTATAATTGGTGAGTGATTTGGAAAACGAAGGAAGTAGTTTTACTATAAATTTTGAACCTAGTACTTCATACATAAAACCTGCATTATTTAGTAGGCAATGGTTCACAATAATCCTTGAGGTTACATTCTAATCAGTTGAAAAGATTATTGGAATAACAATAGATAAAATTGAAATTTAAAACTACTTTTCAAATGTACACACATATATTGATAAATAGACGTTGATCGAGATAAACATTTGAAGGAATTTTATGTCAGCGGTTTTTTAAAATAAACACTTGAATTGAGTGGTTCAGTAACTAGACACAAATCTTTACCCACTCGATTATTTATAAATCGTTTTACATTTATATTGTCGTACAATTAGCTAACCTGATTTACGATTTTGATGTCATTTTTGTGTCATATATGTCAAACCAAAACATGTCAACGAATGAAAACAGGTCAAAGTTTTACAAATGGTAACCGATTTGAGTAAGACCCGATAGGCAGATTGGTTGAAAGACTCAATACTAAGATGGGGCACTAAGGTCATATAAAATTATTGGAAATTCAAGCTCCAAAAAAAAGAATAAACAAGCACTGAATTAATGAGGACTAAGATAAGGTGCCAAGAGGTAAACAATAAGGCATTTCAATCTATCTAATGTAGAGATAGCTGGTGATTAATAGCAAACCATTTTTATTTGCAACCGCAACCCCCACAACACCCACAAGCCCCACAAATTGCGCATGATGAAAATTGTTATTGCGCTTTAAAACCACCACAACTAAAGACAAATCAGACCACTTGACGGGATTGCAAGTAGCCGAAACATTGGCACCTTTAATCTCAAATTGAGTTAGATACCAAGATCAAGTAAACAAATAATCAATGACCCGGGGAATGACGAGAAAATAAATGAAAAAGAGGTGCAATCTTAGAGAAAGCTGGAGAACCTAGATTAAAACAACCTAAATTAAGAATAGAACCTAGAAGTAGAAATTATAGAAAACAAACCATTGGATTGATATAGAATTAATAGGAATTTAGAAATATTATTTGGATGTAGTATTTGTAAAAACGTATTGGATTAATATAATTATGCACAAATTAAGTAAATTCGCAAATTTAACCAATAAACTTGATTTCAAAAGAAAGATGTAAAATCATGAAAATTGTATAGAAACCAATGGTTGACTACTAATACCAGGAAATCACTATAATAAGAGTAAGAGTAAGAGTAAGACTAGAGTAAAAAGTTGAATGTATCAAGACAGGTGGAAATAGTGACTAATTGAAATGTCTAGAATGGCTAATTTAGTTGCGAGTGTACAGTGCGAAAAATACACAAAACAGATTAGAATAATAGAAATAAGAGTATTTGTAGATGAAATAGATTAGAACAATAGAAATAAGAGAATAGTATGGATGAAATAAATTAGAACAATAGAAATAAGAGAATATTGGTTATAGAGAAAAACTGTAAACGCAAGAAATTGGTGGTTTAGATAATTGGAAATGGGTTTTCATAGAAAAAGTCGCTAAAAGTAGATGATGGCTAGATCAGGAATTTTATCCAAAGGAGATAAGAGATTTATAATATAGATAATATTTTGAAATAAGAAGATAATATTGCTAGACATAAAACAAGAAAAGAAAAATAAATAAAAGTAATAAAATGAAAGTAATAATAATAAAATTAATAAAATGAAAGTAATAACAACAAAGTAATAAAATGAAAGTATTAATATAAAAAACAATTTTGATTGTAAATCATGTAATAACATAAATAAGACAATTTTCATAAATTAAAATTTTGATTGATAAAAACATGAATTAGAGAATTTTAATTAAAAATCATTTATTTCTTTAATTTTAAAAGAAAATTTTGATTGTAAATCATGTAATAACATAAATAAGACAATTTTCATAAATTAAAATTTTGATTGGTAAAAACATGAATTAGAGAATTTTGATTAAAAATAGAAATCATTTATTTCTTAGTTTATTCATTTTAATCAATTTTAATCAATTTTATTCACATTTTTTATTATATTATATTTAATATAATTTAATTTTATTTTATTTTATTTAATTTTATTATATTTAATTCATTTTAATCAATTTTATTTACTTTTTGTATTATATTTTATTTTATTTTATTTATTTATTTAATTTAATTTTATTTGATTTAATTTTATTTTATTTGTTATTAATTCATTGCCTCCTTTTCTATCGATTTTTATTTGTGTGTTTGTACCCGCCAATTAAATGGTTTGGTAAGCCCCCACAAATAACCCCAGATAATAAAAATTTACAAAACTCCGAGAAAAAAAAAAATTAAACCAACAAACAAAAAAAAAATTATTACACTATTATAATAACAACATCCCTATAACCATATATACACATATACACTACTATATACACATATACACATATACACATATACACATATACACATATACACATATACACATATACACATATACACTACTATATACACATATACACTACTATATACACCACTATATACACCACTATATACACCACTATATACACCACTATATACACTACTAGTTTCTTATATCTTATGGTTTATGGTTTTGATTCATATTGTATTATATTTGTATTATATTCACTATTTATTTGTATTTATTTCTATATTATGTTTCTATTTATTTCTATTTATTTCTATATTATGTTTCTATTTATTTGTATTTATTTC
Organism: Suzukiozyma pseudoglaebosa; assembly: GCA_030705115.1. Taxonomy (NCBI): domain Eukaryota; kingdom Fungi; phylum Ascomycota; class Pichiomycetes; order Serinales; family Debaryomycetaceae; genus Suzukiozyma; species Suzukiozyma pseudoglaebosa. Next base: position 84,194 of record JANIWI010000015.1, on the reverse strand, counting down.
TATATTATGTTTCTATTTATTTGTATTATTTCTATTTATTTCTATTTATTTCTATTGTTTCTAGTTAATTTTGTCTATATCATTTAATTATTGTTTCTCGGACTTATGAATTATTAGTCCGTGTGGGGTTAGTCGCTAATTTATAGTTGGTAGTTTCTTTTTCAACCCCACAAAACTTCCAACAAAAATCTTTTTGACATTGTGCAGGAAACCAAAAAAAAACCATCAAACATCCCACCAATTACCGAAAACTAAAACCAATAAAATGAAATAAATGAAATAAATGAAATAAAACAAAATAAATAAAATAAAATGTAATAAACAACAAATAAACAATAAATAAACAATAAAAACACCAATTATATATCCCCTCCTCCACTTGTATGATAAATCCTCCATTTCTTTCCCTCTATTTCTTTCTTTCTTGTTTCCAATTACTTTTGATTACATAATCAAAAAAACTGTTGATGTTTTTTTTATTTTTTTTATTGTTTTTTTTTTTTTTTTTTATTTTTTTTTTCTTTTGTTAATTTTAAATTTGTGGTGGTGTTTTAACTGCGGCGTGCCGCCAGACTTACTATAAAAGAGGAAGTAAATCACCAATAAGGTCATTAATTGAGAATTTTATTTTCTTGATTTAGTTATATAATACAATTGGATTAATAGGATGACTCATTTAGATCATGAACCAGCTAGCAATCCTCCTCAAGGATTCTTTGATCGGTTAAATGAACCAACTAATTTGAAAGATTTTGAACAATATAAACAAATGTATAAACAATCAATTGAAAATCCGGCTGAATTCTTTGGTAATGAAGCTAAAGGTTTAGATTGGTTCACTCCTTTTACTCAAACTAGATCTCCTTTAAGTCCTAAAGATGATTTTAAAAATGGAGATTTACCCGCTTGGTTTATTAATGGTGAAATTAATGCTTGTTATAATTGTGTTGATAGATGGGCTCAAAAAAATCCTGACAAACCAGCAATTATTTATGAAGCTGATGAACCTAATGGTGGTCAAATTATTACTTATGGTGAATTATTAAAACAAGTTTGTAAATTAGCTCATGGATTAACTAAATTAGGAGTTAAAAAAGGTGATTCAGTTGCAGTTTATTTACCCATGATTCCTGAAGCAATTGTTACTTTATTAGCCATTGTTAGAATTGGAGCTATTCATTCGGTAGTTTTTGCCGGATTTTCTTCAACTTCTTTAAAAGATCGTATTTTAGATGGTGATTCAAAAATTGTTATTACTGCTGATGAATCAAAAAGAGGGGGTAAAACTATTGAAACCAAGAAAATTGTTGATGATGCTTTAAAACATTGTCCAAATGTTAGAAATGTTTTAGTGGTTAAAAGAACTGGTAATTCTCATGTTCCTTTTAATGATAAAGATATTTGGTGGGATGATTTATTAAGTAAATATGGTAATTATTTTCCTCCAGTTCCAGTTAATTCAGAAGATCCTATGTTTTTATTATATACTTCGGGTTCTACTGGTAAACCAAAAGGTTTACAACATAATACTGCTGGTTATTTATTAGGAGCTTTAATTACTACTAAATATACTTTTGATGTTCATGAATCAGATGTTTTCTTTACTGCCGGAGATATTGGTTGGATTACTGGTCATACTTATGTTGTTTATGGTCCTTTATTAAATGGGGCTACTACTGTTGTTTTTGAAGGTACTCCTGCTTATCCTGATTATTCACGTTATTGGCAAATTGTTGATAAATATAAAGTTAATCAATTTTATGTTGCTCCAACTGCTTTAAGATTATTAAAACGTGCTGGTACTTCTTATATTGAAAAATTTGATTTATCATCTATTAGAGTTTTAGGTTCTGTTGGTGAACCTATTGCTGCTGAAGTTTGGCATTGGTATAATGATAATATTGGTAGAGGTAAAGCTCATATTGTTGATACTTATTGGCAAACTGAATCTGGTTCTCATTTATTAACTCCATTAGCGGGAATTACTCCAACTAAACCTGGTTCAGCTTCATTACCTGCTTTTGGTATTTTACCAAAAATTTTAGATCCAACTACTGGAGAAGAATTAACTGGTAATAATGTTGAAGGGGTTTTAGCTATAAAAAATTGTTGGCCATCAATTGCTAGAGGTATTTATAATGATTATGCTAGATTTATTGATACTTATTTAGCTCCATATCCACATCATTACTTTTCTGGTGATGGTGCTGCCAGAGATGTTGATGGATTTTATTGGATTTTAGGTCGTGTTGATGATGTTGTTAATGTTTCTGGTCATAGATTATCAACAGCTGAAATTGAAGCCGCATTAATTGAACATGAATTAGTTGGTGAATCAGCTGTTGTTGGTTATGCTGATGATTTAACTGGTCAAGCTGTGGCTGCTTATGTTTCATTAAAGAAAGAAAAAGATATTCCAAATGATGAATTAGAAGCAATTAAAAAAGAATTAGTTTTAACTGTTCGTAAAGAAATTGGTCCATTTGCTGCACCAAAATTAATTGTTTTAGTTGATGATTTACCAAAAACTAGATCAGGAAAAATTATGAGAAGAATTTTAAGAAAAGTATTAGCTGGTGAATCTGATTCTTTAGGTGATATTTCTACCTTATCAAATCCTCAAGTGGTTCAACAAATTATTGAATTAGTGGATAATGTTAAAAAATAATTTTCTTCTTGATTACACGATTTAAGTAAAAACATTGACTTTGAATGATGATAGTAATATATGATAAAAATAATTGATTAATAGTTGATCTATTATTATAATTATTATTCTTATCTTTACTCATTTTATCATTCTTAGTTAAAGACACTTTATTATTTATTTATTATGTACTTATTTTGTTTATGATTATTTATTGTTTATTTATTATTATTACACCCTAAACTCCATTTATTTATCATTTACTGTAATAATGTGTCAACAATTTTTTTTCAGTCATGCTTCACTCCTGAGCTTAAATCCATGCAACATATTAACAGACATATAGTTTTAATTGTAATGTACAACATTCTAAGACATCTTGCATCACTTGGCTGAAAGAGTTAAAGTTTATAGTGCGAAAAATAAAACTTTATACATGAATACATGAACACATTTCTACGATAATTATTAGACCCGTAATATTAGTATAAAATTGTACAAAAGCAATGTCCCCCAACCCAGTATTAAAACAGATAGATATAAAATAAGAATTAATTAAAAAGCAAACAATTGATAATTAAATAAATCAATTTTGATTCAAACTATGTGTGTGTGTGTGTGTGTTTAATTAATCAAAATTAATTTATTGAATTCAAAAATTATTTACCAGCAGCAGCAATTTCAGTTGAAGGAGCTCTTGAATAACCATCTCTATTACTAGAAGATGACAATCTTGTATGTCCAATACCATCATCAACAGTATTTTTATTATCAGAAGATTCTGATTCATTGACAATATCAACTAAATTTTGTTTTCTGACTTTTTCAAATAATTCTTCTTTTTCAGCAGCAGTTAAGTTTTGCTTCTTCTTACCTTTAATATGATACATTGGGTTTAATTCTTTCAAAGTCAAGTTTTTGCAGAATGGTAAGTGTCCCTTCTTTTCTTCAAACATCATCAAACCTAAAACAGTCATAATGAAGATCCAGAATACATTGTAGGAAATAACAGAACCATAGGTTGCAGAATTTTGCCATCCTAATAAAGCGTTGAAAATATCCCAACCATGATCAATGTTTGGGTTGCAACAATTTACATGCCAAACTGATTTAGAGATATCATAAGAACCTGGACCTGAACCAGATTCAGCAGCATCACCACCAGTCCTTTTAGCGAAAACATAGGTTTCGAAACTCCAAATACTTCTTGAAAATAATCCAGCAGCGATCAAATATAAGAAACAAGTGGAAATGACTAAGAAAATTTGCAATGAAACGGTTGATCCAAAGAAATATAAACAACAACCACATGCTATCCCAGCAATTAATCCACAAACCACTGGAAGTGGGAAACTTGATGCTGGAGAATTTAAACCAACACCACCAACGAAAACAATGGCTTCTAAACCTTCTCTTAATACAGTAATAAAAGGTAATAAGAATAAAGCATATTTTTTAGAAAGATGACCTAATCTAAATCTGTCTCTTTTCTTTTCAGGAACTTTTAATAAAGCTTGAGCAATTTTAATTCTCCATTTTTCTTTCATCTTGTTCACTCTTAACATAGCAATTCCCATAGCTGCAATTAAAAGAGCTGCAATCATACAAAATATACCTTCCCATAAATCTTCAGATTTACCCCAAATATCTTTACCTAACCCATAGAATGCACCAATAAAAGCACCACCAATAATTAAACAAATAACCAACCCTGCTAGCGACCCATACCATACTTGTTTCCTTAATTTCTTATACACAGTGGGGTTTTCTTCAACACCACCTAAACCCTGTTTTAAGAAAGCTAATAAAACAGCCACAACAACAGTTGCTTCTAAAGATTCTCTAAATACCACAAAAAATATTTGCACGTTAAAAACGTCAACCATTTCAAACTATGTGGTATATTGAAAAATTTGAGATGTTAATTTTACAAAATGAGCAATAAATTTACTCGTTTCCCGGTTTTATATATAAATCCCATTTCAAATTCCGTACCAAAAAAAAAGGTTCTAAACAATCCCAAAAAATATTTATCATAGTATCCTTATGCATATAAAGCAAAATTATTATTGTATTAAAAAATTTTCACCATAAAATAAGCCAATAGTTTTTCAGGAAAAAATTACCTAAGCCGATTTTTAGTTTAAACAATAGAAATGTTATCCAATAACTAAGAAGGCACCTGGGATAAAAAAAATCGTGCCAGAATAAAAATATTTGTTATAGGAAATCGGGGATGAAAATAAACGGCTCAGATGAACCCATCGTTATTGGATATATGGGAGATATTATTCTAGAAGCAATGTTGTGTTCTTAATAGAGATACAACATTTCATACTTATCTAATCCATCTTGTAATTGATAATATGTCAAACATTTTAAAAATATCATATGATTTCTTGTCCTTAGGAACTGCTGATAATAATTTCTTGTCCTTAATTGATAATTCCTAACCCAAAGATTGTCTAACTTATCTTGTAACACAACAACGCTAGTTAAATTATTGATCCTGTTGAACCGTTCATTCCATTGAAGTAAACTCATTTAACTCATTTATATTGTCATTGTATCCGTTACTCTAGCCCGGTCTGCAGAATTCTGTTTTCTATGTAGACGCTATTATTTGATTGGCCATAGACTACATTTTTTTTTATTTTTTTTCGGGTGAAAAGCTTTTCTTGTTGTGTATTAATTAATTGGTTAGTTCGGTCTCACTTGCTTTCAAATCGTTAATCGATTTGATTTGCTCATCTACTAAAGATTGGTATATACCCTCAAACTTTTTTGAATTTAATTGAATTCTTTGGTATATAAATTTGTCAACCATTGATGTCTTAATTAATGAAAATAATTTTAAAGCATAAACACACAAATTTTTCTCTAAGAACCAAAGATTTTTTTGATTATCAGAAATAGGCTTAGTCGTATCATCATCCAAATTCGGACTTGATTGAGCCCCATTCAATTCTTCAATGTCACTTTCTTCATCATCTGCATCTTGATAATTGACATTTTCATTATCTAATCGATCTAAATCAATCTGTAACGATTTTGCGAGAGCTGCTTCTTTAGTCAAAAAAATATCAAGTAACTGTTCCTGTAATTCTTTTGGTAACTTTGCAACAATTAAATTTCCAAACTCATCATCTGGATCAAAAAATTGACTAAAATTTTTGAACATATTAGATTGGTTAAATTTAATATAAAAAATTTTAATAGAGGTGACAAGATCGATGATTTTTGCTGCTATCAATGTTTTGCAATCACTCAATTTGATTTTAAGTTTGTTCAAATTCACACCAGGTGTTATTATCGAAACTGTTGAACCTTTAGTCTGGTCAATTTTTTCAGTAACTATATTTAATTTAGAAAGTAATCGAATTAACTGAATGACTATTAATTTATCGTCATGAAGAATTGCTTCGATATCATATAAGTTTTGGTTACTCTCATCGTAAGATATCAATTTTTCTAATTTCCATGATGTGGAAATTAACACTAGATTTAGAATTACCATTAAACTAATATTGAATTGATCAACCAAACAAACAAACTCTTTTGCCAAATCTTGAATATTTTCAAAGTTCAAAGGTGTTAGTATTTCGACAATAATTAATTCAGTTATTGTTGAATTATTGGAGTTCATAAATGGATTTATATCAATTTGTTCTCCCAATAAACATAGTTTTTTAGATACATCTTTAACTGATATAAGCTTATCTATAATTAGATTTTGGGTTTTTGCATTTTCATCCAAATTATGATTATGAACTTGTAACCTCAATTGATCTGCTAAAATATCTGATAAATTTTGAGTCAAATTCTGACAATCATTTCGAATTTCTGGTGTTACTAAATTGATGGTATTATTAGGGTTAGTATTGTAATTGTTCAAAATTAAATTCAAATACTTTTCATAATTCGTCATTAGTTGATCATTTTCTTGACCAATTGGCTGGTAATTTTGAAAGTACTTTAATAAGTTCCGATTTATCATATTATAATCGACCTTTTGATTTAAATTATCAAAAGAATTATAAATGTTGATTTTGATATCAGTAGGAGTTAACAACAAATGCCACAATTGTAAAAATGAATTAAGCAAATCATTAGATTTTATCAGTAGAGATTGCAAATTAGGTAAATACGTGACTAATTTGGACAAAATGATTGTTGAAATAGTATCTTTTACCTTTATGTTTGGACTCATAAACATCAGTAGGAATGAACCATAAATAAAATCGAGTAAATACAATTTATCTATATGATTTAATTCCAATTCTTGTTTAATATTCTCTATTTCAACATTATCATTACTTGAATTACTATCTATAGATTTAAATTCAACTGAAGAAAAATCAAATAGTAAATACCTAATCATAAATTCCCAGTCATTTTCATAAGTCGATAGTTGATAAAGATTCTTAAATACTAGACCCATAATATTTTTCTCTTCAATTTCATTGATGTCTCCTGTATTTTGATTATTGTCTTCATTAAAAGATTCTTTCAAAATTTTAATTAACGATTTGTATTTGAAACACTTATTCAAATTAAGTTTGCTTCGGCTATTATCAGTAGCATCCTCTATGTCATCATTGCTATAATAGGTGACTTGATCAGAAGTATAATTTTCAAGGAATATACTATACTTTTCTAGTAAACTTTTGGTATCATTTAAATTTAAAGTATTGACAAATTTAGCCAATTCTAATCTAATTTTTTGTATAATATTATTTGGCTTATTTTCGATAGATTCAGTTAAAGTTTGATAAAAATTAATCATGATTTCTTGATTATCAATATCATCTAAAAATCCGATTTTTAATAATTCACAATAAATATTTGCTAAATTCAATTTGATGGTATTATCGGAATCAATTTTAATCATCTTAATCAACTGAGGTTTATATCTTTGAGTGAATTGTTTTAAACCGACTTGAATGGAATTAAAATTACTAGATTTATAGAACTTCAATAAATTTTTGGTAACTTCAAGTCTAACTTGATTATTTGGATCTGACAATAACCATCCAAAATATCTCAAAAATTTAGCATTCAAGAAATAATCAGGGTATATAACCATAGCTTGGGATATATATTTAATACAATCTTGTCTAATAATTGGATCGATATCTCGATATCGATGTCCAATGACAATGTTAGTTATCTCATCAAAATACTCAATTAAAGTTGATTTTTGACTTTGATAACTTTGAACAATTGATTTTAAACTATTCAATTTTGATTTTGACTTTGAAGAAGTCGACTTTAATTGTTTTAAGCATTTATTCAAATTAGTGGTGATGATTTTCATCTTATTTGATAATCTAACAAGTATAGTTAATAAAACATTAGTTGAAATAAATCTTAGAGGACGAATTGAGCAAGAACTTAAACATCCTACCCAAGTTATTAATTGTGTCATCAAAGGTGAAGATAACCCAGATTCAAAATTATTAGCACTGGAATCTATATCGAAATCGGGAGATTGTCGATTCGATTTGTTTAGATCATTTTGTTTATTTTGATTGAAATCAATTTGAAAATTTTCATTATATTTATATAATAAACCATTTTCATGACATTGGTCAACTAATGTTTCAAAAAATTGTAAAACATTAGTTTTGAAAGGTAACAAAGTTTTAAAAGGGTATTTATGATTTTGCTGTTTTTCAAATAAGATGACCAATTCACTTATAGTATCATTTGCCGATTCCAAATTCAATAAATCGTGAGTCTCAAATAAATTCTGACTACCACAACATTTTAAGATAAAATTTATCAATACTGTCATTGATTCATGAGGGTGTTGTTCGAATGATTCCAACCATTCCAAACTTACTTCAGCAACATCGATATCTGGCTGAGATAACGATTGAAACAAAAAATTGATCTCTTCTTCTGCATCTTGTTTATCATTGTTGCTATCAGACTTATTACCTTTGTTACCAGACTTGTTGCTAGACTTGTTACCAGATTTGTTACCATTTTTGGTAGTATGACTTTTTTGTTTTCTTCTTTTTTTGGGTTCAATATCACTCGAGTAATCTTCATCTTCGTCTGAGCTCGAATAGTCCTTATACAGAACTGCCTGCGACCTTGTAGACCTCCTCTTAACACCCAGTGCCATACTAATCAACCACGATAACAGTAATGTGGTAACTTTTATTTAAATGCTGCTAAAATCAAACGCGTTGATCTCGCCAGAGCATAAATGGTAGCGCGACAAGTTTTCTATTATAATAGTGATATAATAGTAGTGAAGTAGTTACCCACGATTAATGATTTTTATGATGATTTAAATGTGTTTTAATATTCTCAAGTGTAACCCATTAATATAATTTTAATAGCTAAATGAATCAAAAGTTTACCTGAAGCATTGTCACCATCAAAATAACCAGGTTTAGCCAGTAGTAGAGTGAATATAACAAGAGAGTGGATGGTTGCATATGGATGTCTACAGTATAGTAGTATATATCAGCAGTATAAATATTAGCATAGTAGTATTAATAAATGTGCGTAGATGGTAGCAAGAGAGCAAGAGTGGATGGTATTATATAGATCACTAACGTAGTATGGATCAGAATAGTAGTATAGAGATCACTAAAGTAGTACCATGAATCAGAATAATAGTATATAGGTGAGAATGGTAGTATATAAATGAATAGTAGTTACAGTGATTAGAATTGTAGTTGATGCAGTAGTGGGTAGAGTAATTTTATAGGAATAATAGTACAAACAAGTATAGTCAATGCAATAATCTATTGCCATAGTAGTCGAACATAATAATATAGTATTGTAGGAAGTAGAAGAGAATATTATAGTGTGGTAAGTAATATTAAGTAAAGTAATATGGTGTGAATACTAGTTTGGTATGTGTATATAGTATGGTAATTAATTATGATCCTATAATGGCATAATAGCATAATATAATGGCATAGTAAAGGTGTAGATTAACGCAATGCAACACCTGTGATAATATAATGGCAATACATCAAGAGACTATTGTTGTGTTCTAGGATCTTTACCAAGTTTTCAAGTCAACCTACCAAAAGAACCAGAAACAATAAAAATCATATATATATATATAATAATATATATATATATATAAATATATACATGTATATATATATTTATACATAAACACATATATACATATTATGTATATATATATATATATCTAATCTACATATAGTTCATCTATTAATACGCTTCTACATTCTTGTTTCTGTGAGCCAAACTATTTTCTATACTGACATAAACATGTTATATACTAGGTAGAAATCTCGTCATTAGACCGTGATATTATTCTCATTCCTATATTGTAGTATCTGTTTCATAGTTTAACTGCCTATCATAACTTTCCACAATCTTTTATTTATACTTAATTCTACATCATCTTTAAGCCATTTCACCCAAGTTTTTTTAAAAATTTTGACAAATAATGAATCAAACTATCTTATAAAACTTTTCTTCAACTCATATCTTTAGCGTTCCCTCTGTTTCATCAATTGCTAACCCATTCCACTTAAACTAAAACTTTGATTACGTAAGCCGAAATTTTTTATTTTGTTGATGTTAAAAAGTTTGGTAACAATTGTTGTTTAGTGTTTAATATTGGTATGTCGAGTGAAAACAATGATGCGGTAGACGTGATGAAGGGAGAAGAAGATATGGAGGAAGAAAGATTAGATCCTGAACAGTTACGTCGAGAATTCCAGGATAAAGCTCAAGCATATTTAGTTGAACAAACTAGTCATGTGGTGATACCATCATTCAGTAGATGGTTTGATATGAACAAAATCCATAGCATTGAAGAGAAGCTGTTTCCAGATATTTTACTGGAAACCAACGCTGTTAAACTGGGTTACAAGACTCGAGAATCATACAAAAATATGCGTGATTTTATGATAAATTGTTATCGTTTAAATCCTCGTGAATATCTAACAATCACAGCTATAAGAAGAAACTTATGCGGTGATGTTACGACAATCATAAGAATCCATCAATTTTTGGAGAAATGGGGGTTGATTAATTACCAAATTGATCCAAGAACAAAACCTTCTTTGGTTGGTCCTCAATATACTGGTCATTTCCAAATTACTCTCGATACTCCAACTGGTTTGATTCCATATATCCCTGAAAATGATAAAAAAGATAAAAAAGACTCTAAACTGAAATCCACTGTTAGTAAATCTGACAAAATTGGTGAAACCAGCTCCAATAACAAAATCGTGGACAATAATACCACTAGTGGGTCGTCATTTAATCTTGAAATTAGGAAAAATATTTATTCAATTGATTCAAAACAATCTTTTCTTACTCCCAACGTAATTCAATACTTTTGTAATATTTGTGGTAAGGATGCGACTGATTCAAGATATCATAATTTGAAAATTAAATCATATGTTCATAATTCAACTTCAGCTATCAATAATGCCAACGTAATTTGTCAATTATGTTATGATCAGGGTTTATTTCCTTCAAGCTTTCAAAACACTGATTACATAAAATTATCAAAAAATTTAAATCAAGATGTTTGGTCTGAACAGGAAATTTTATTGTTATTGGAAGGAATTGAAATGTTCGCCACTTACGATCAATCAAATATTAATGGAAACCTAAATTCAAACTCAAATTCTCAATGGGATAGAATTGCTGATCATGTCGGCTCAAAATCTCGTGAACAATGTATTATAAAATTTATTCAATTGCCTATTGAAGACAATTATTTATCTTCATTAATCAATTCTACTAAATCAGACAAAGATTCTTCGGATATATCGAATCATGATTTGATAATGGAAATTGTAAAGCAATTGGTAAACAAAGATGAAGGTAAAAAATTACTAAATAACAATATTGAATCAGAACTAAAAATCAATGATCAAGATCAAACTAATTTAATAAATCAAATTTCAGAATTAACTTTAACGAAATTAAATCTAAAACTAAACAAAATTGATAGTTTACAAAACAATATTTTGAAAATTGAACATCAATTAAATTTAGAAAGAAAACAAATTTTGATTGAAAGATGGATTCAATTTGAAAAAATTCAAAAACTTAAAACGCAAAGACCAGAATTATCTGACATTTTAGATGATTTAATGAAACCAGTAGAAATTGATGAGATCAACAAGTCTTTAATTCCCGAAAATAGCAATAGTGAATTGCAAGAGAAAATTAATATTGAAAATTCCGAAAATAATGGTACAACTAATGAAAAATTACCTATAAGTGTTATTGAGCCAAGAAGCTATCAATACTGGTCAGGTTAAACGAATCATAAATAATCCGACGATCGAACTTATCAACAAAGGATAAATGATTCAACTATCTAATCATGATTAATTCTCTTATAGATAAATGTTGGACTGGCTTCGCAATTCCTTAATTTATATGATTTTAAATCTTATATAGATATTGTTATAATGTATTTTTACTATATATTTCTTATTATTATTTAGACCCATCATTATTCATTAAAATTTCGAGGATGCAACGACGTGATTGGAGTTTTGAAATCAATTACTTCGTCATTGCGGTCTTCATCGAAATCTGTATTTACAAGCAAAGGTATACTGCTAGATGTTCTTCCAGGTGTTAGAATAGCAGGTTTCGGAATGCTAAATCTGTTTTCAATACTTTGAACATTTGATGTAGGTGCACTAATATTCAAAGATTGCTCAGCACTCCCATATTTACGTAAGGGTGGTGTTTTCGATCTAACTTTTCCAAAATTTGACGATCCTCCTCCTCCTCCAAATATAGAAGATCGTGAAATTGTGCTTAGTTTGCAATTTGGACTACCGCTTTGACCCATAGAATTCAGAGAAGTTGGGCCAAAATTTTCTTGATTCTGACTGGCATTTGAATTGCCTCGAAGTCGGTTATGTAATTTCAATGGAAAGGTATCGACTGCAGAACCTCTAGGAGATAACCCTCTATAATTCAACGAAGAATCTAAACCTTCAGAGTCTCCAGTAACAGTAGCATTGGACAGATTATTATTTTCATGGCCACCACACTTTTGTTTCCCTCGTTTATATAATTGAAGAAATTGCTGCCTATAATAATATGCTGAATCCTCTCTGAAAACCCGAATAGTGCCATTCTCGTCGGCTGTAACAATAATTTGCCCCGCCAAATTATTCATCTGGCCATTTTCGAAGGAACAGGCAGTTCCTCGCTTAACTAGGTCGTATATTATATCATCAGAAATTTCTAGTAATGACATTGTATTTTCTGGGGCAAATATAGCTACACTAACTCGAGAATGGTTTGAATGAAATGAAGTGTAGCTGTTATTTTCACTTGCTTTGAAATCTATTATATCATCATCATTGTCTAACATTTTTTTCAAGTACTTGTTATCGGCTAAAAGTAGTTTCCCAAGCTTCTTGTGCTTTTGCGCTTCTGCTAAGTGTTGCTTTCCATCTTGCACTAGTTCTTTAACCGATTGGGAAATTTTTTTGTTAACGATTTCGTTATTGTTTTCCCAGATATAACATCGATGGTCCTCTGATCCTGATATAATGTATTTATGATGAAAGTCTGTGGATGCAACAATAGAAGATGAAGCATTTGTTAATCCTTTAAATCTAGTGACTACTTTTCTTGAGGAGGAACTTCCCAATCTAATCTTAGAATCATTTGTTGTAACAAGAAAAGACCAATTTCTCGTGGCAACATTTTTTGGAATTTCATCGTTGACACCCTCAAAACATACAATTCCGGTAATTTTGTTATCATTTTTATTGTGAAATATTTTATTACTTAAACTGTTATTTTTGACTTCAATTCTGTCAATAATGTGTAGTCCTTTAGTTTCTAGCATAAAAATAGAACCATTGAATCCGCCAACAACAATATTTTTTCCATCCGGGGTGAATGTTAAAGCAGTAATTAGTACTTCATCACCCAAACTCCTTTCAAAAGCAATACTATTTTCCAATACTGACCATAATAGTACTCGATTATCTAATGATCCACTTACAAAAAATCGATCATCTGTAGGATGAAATTTAACTGCAGTTACAAAATCTTCCATCTTGAAAGTATGCAAGCATTCATCACGATCAACATGCCATAATTTAGCGGTTCGATCCATTGATCCTGTTATTAAAAAATTATTTTTTGACCAATCTAACGAAATGATATTACCATTATGACCTTTAAAAATTCTAGTTGGAGTTGTATGAAACACGGGAGCAGAAGTGTACTTCTTTTTCTTTGATTTCTTTGATTTTTTTTGATTATAATCCGAATTCGAATTACTTGTTGATTGCAATCGAGCCAATGGAGAAGAAATAACTTTCCATATTTTAATTGTACCATCTCTTCCTGCGCTAGCCATATACATACCATCTTTATTGAACTCCATTACTAAAATTTCACTACTATTGTTAGTTTCAAGGTTGTTTGACGAAAAGTTAGTCGAGTTATTACTGTTGCTATTATTGTTATCATCCAGAAATATTGATTGAACTTCAGATAGTTTGTCATCAAATTCATAATCTAGAACAGTTTTTTGTGCATTCGAAGTAGTTGAAGAATCATGAATTAATTCTTGAGCCAAAAATAAATGGTTTAATTTAGGTGACCATCGATTTTTACGAGATGTTTTAATATATGTTGGAAAAATCAATGATTCATAAGTTAAATCGACCCAAGGAGGATTGAAATCGGTTTCACTATAGTCATATTGAACATTTGAAACTGTTGGAAATTGAACTTTTTCATTAACCATCAAATGATCGAAATTATCCAAATCATGAGATGCAATTGACGATCTCAAAGATGAATCATCTATATCATCGTCGTCACCAGTCCCATCTTCCTCAAAAGTTGAAGCTTCTTCATCAAAATAAGTATTTGACGGTTTGGACTTATATTTTTGACTTGAAGTTCGACCCAAACTTCCTGATGATTTTAACAGGGTATTTGTACTATCTTTTGAGTCGACTTTTGTCGAAATAGAAGATCTGGAAGAATCTGGTCGATTATTAGACTCTAATACTCCTGACGAACGTTTTAATATTTTTTTCAAAAATCCAGGTTTCCCCTTGGGTGAATCAGATAAAAGCGGCATTGAAAAAAAATGACAATAAGTAGTTGATTGAGAAAACAACTGACTGAATATCAACCAATCACACAATAAATATCACTTGCTTAATAAACCTGATAAACCTGATAAAATTCAATCTGATGAAAATTGAAAGAGAAAACCACAATAGTAAATTATCCTTTGGTGGAAATATTATTATATTATTGGATTATAAAAATCTTTCAATTTTTTCTTGATATAGTTGGTTTAATTTGTAATATTCTTGGTTTGCTAATATCTTGTGATATTTGTTTCACTCCCTTTTGTAGTGGAAATATAGTAGAATGTTGAATGTAATCCAGATGTTTTCTTATCTGGTTACACTTGTTGCTTGTAATCCTTATACACTTTCTTACCAGTTAATGAAACAAATTGAATAAACTAACAATATTAAATTTCAAGTAAAAATTCTACCAAAAGTGCAAGTTAAATGACAGTTAGCAATCAAGTTTTTTTTCGTATATCCAATAAAGTTTACTAATAACCGTTTGCTTTTGAAATATTCGTCTGAAAACCCCACGACTGTAGCCTTTCGTAATAATGTAACAATCCTGGTAAGTGTCCAATACAAGGGGGAAGGGGGTGCTACGTAAATGAATAACTCTTGGTATTAACTTATGGATTCATCGGTTATAACCTTTTTCGGAGTTAACCCCATTGGGAAGTCGGGTACTTTTTTATTCTCCGTACTTTGAAAAGCCGGTGGACCTAATAACGGCCAGAGGACTATAACCGAGATGTCGCCCTCAACAATGATGGAATAGAATAGACATAATCGAGGATTAACATAGTAATAAGTTGAATATTATAAGTCTATTCATGTAGATATTGATTTTTTATTGTTTACAATTTACTATTGATGATTAGTTTGATATTTATGGGGGGCATTTATTTACTAGAGATGATGCGGCTGACTCATAATAGAAGCCCTAAATGTAAGCCTAGAACGAAACCCTTACAAAGGATTATAAAAAATGTCTATAACGAAAGTGTATAATCAAAGTAAAGTAAACAGAAAGTAATCATCAGTGACAGTAAACAAGTCAACATCAGTGAAAGTAAACAAGTAAACATCAGTGACAGTAAACAAGTAAACATCAGTGAAAGTAAACAAGTAAACATCAGTGACAATAAACAGACAGTGAACATCGGTGACAGTAATCAAATTTATCTTGCCAATGAAATAGAATAATTAAAACCGGTGGGCTTTTATTTATAGTACATTAGTTACGATTGATTGTAGTAGTAAGATGTTGATAGTTGGTTGTGATTGAATCTGATGGAGAGACATTTGATGTGCTTTTTCATGGTTTATTATACATTTTAAAAATTGTTCTGTCTGAACCTTTTATGGTGTATTTAGACTTATGCTAATACAGTGAACCAATATAGTGAACCTTTTAGCATGTAGAGATACTTTCAACAACTGTATACGTCTAACATATGTACATACATTCAACATACTTTCATTAATATATATACTTTCAAAATACATTCAACATACTTTCAAAATACATTCAACATACTTTCAACATACTTTCAACATACTTTCAACATACTTTCAACATACTTTCAACATACTTTCAACATACTTTCAACATACTTTCGCCAGTCTCTCACCAATCTTTCAACAGTCTTTCACCAATCTTTCACTAATCTTTCACTAATCTTTCACCACGCTTTCACCAATCTTTCAACAGTCTTTCACCAATCTTTCACTAATATTTCACTAATCTTTCACTAATCTTTCACCATTCACTATTGTTTCACCATATTTTTATACCTATAATTCAATTTGAAGTAATTTTCATATTTGGAGCAGATCCAAGTATAGACTCCAATATAATGGCCTAGTAGTAAATTATATAAAAATATAGTCCTATGAATACTTTTACTTCACCAGGAACATCAACCAGTCAGAACCTCATCAGTCGAGTCTATTATAATTCGCCCTGTGGCACATTATTCGGTACGTAATGAAAACCTCAATGAATGTATAGCTTGCTGATTATAACCTAAATGATACTAAGCTGAGTGATTGTAAGCTTTGTGACTATATAACCTAGTTAATGTCTTTCTTGGTCATTGTAGCTTAGTTGGGATATACCTTAGTGATTTCATCCTTAGTGATTCTACTTCAACTTCAATACTTCATTGAGTCTATACTACACTAATTAAATCATTCAGTAGCTGAAAATTCTGTTTAATAACTTCTCTCCATTCTGAGAACAATATGATTGTTATAGGATTTAAATTAGTTTCACATTACAGGTTCAACATTATTTTTCCTCTTGCCTAACTTATACGTTATTTTCAAATACGTTATAAACTTAATTCACCAAAAATAATTCCAAGTTGATTTAGTTTTTATGAGTCTTTTTGATTCTCTTAATGATTTTATATTAATATACAATAGGTGGAAAGAATGCAATTAGAGATTGATAGATATGGATGACTATGAGTTATTTACTATTCTATTGAGCTGGCTTCTTCTTTTTAGACCATTCTAAATGTAAAATTAAAGAATGGTACCCTTTACCGTTCAAGCTATCTAATGCTCTTTGAGCAATTTCTTCAGTAGCAAATGATACATAGGCAAAACCTTTAGATTCACCAGTCTCACGATTTTTAACAACAGTGACTCTTTGTAATGGACCATATCTTGCAAATAATTCATTTCTCAACATATCTTCATCAACAAAAGTGTTCAATTGTGATACCTTTAATGTAGTTGAATCATCTCTAGTATCTTTAGAAATAGTACCATCAGCATTTGCACGTAAATGTCTTGGAACATATTTACCTGGACCTGATTGAGCATCAGTTTCACTAGCTGCTTCTGGAGCACCAGGTTGACTAGCCCCAAGAGTGTCTTTGAAGGGACATTTTGTGGTATAATGTTCACCACCACAAGTTCTACATTTAATAGTTTGGATAGCAATTTCTTGAGCTCTATTAGCATTCTTAGCTTCTTCTTCATCTTTTTCAACTTGTTTCCATGAAAGTCCTAATTTTAATTCAACTTTTTCACCTAATTGCGTGGTCGAAGTATCTGGTCCTGGAGGACTATTTTTCTCTTTACCATATTTGGCCCAAGTTTTACGTTTAGCTATTAATGGATGAACTTTTTCTTGTACTTTCACTTCTTTGATTCTTTGAGTTACTTTGACTTTTTTCCCTTCTTGATTTAATCTATAGGTGATCACAGTCTTGGTTCCATCAGCATTATTCGTAATATCTGGAGCTGAGAATTCATCACCAGCATCGGCCCATGACCCTATAACAGTTGTTGACATGTTAGGCTTTAGTTATATGATCTTGTCTTTATACTAATGATATACTGAAAAATTTTTTGTATAGAGGATTGGTTAAAACACGAATCAAGTTTTGTTAAGCGCTACCATTTACACATTGAATACATAATTTATCAATGACTATACAAGGAGTTATATCACAAATTACTGGATAAATTGAAGTTTCAATCTATTCTTTTTAGTTTGGAACTGTTGCAAAGGAAATGATTGAGGTTTTTCCCAGATTTTTCATATGAGAACTCACATTTCACGTTTAATATTCTTTTTAGAAACATTTTGCATGTAGCATTTAGCACTTGATAGCATTCGTTACTTGATTAATGATTACTTTTTTGCAAGTATAATCTGAGCTAGTTCGAGATTCTTATATACCTGTTCGTGTTTGCCAAACTTATCCACAATTAACTCATACTTTATATTATTTTCTTGAAAATAATCTACTAGTAGATTAGTTTGTTTGAGTGAAAGTAGTTCATCTTGTACAGATTGAACTACCACAATCCTGGTTGCCTCGTCCATGTTATCCAACTTTAATAATTTATTTGATACTGGTGTCGAATGCTTATAATGGTCAACACTTACAAAAGCATCGTTTATGAAACTTGAGTAATCTTCATACTCGCTCGCAAGTTCAACTATATCATAAATTCCATCTATCAAGTAAACAGTTCGTATTTTTAATTGATTTGAAAGCTCAATCATATCTTGTTGAATTCGGCTGGTCAACTCAAATGAATAATCATTACCTTCCAAACTCTGAATACCAAGTTGGATTATTTTCTTGAAGTCAAATAATTGTAGTATTAACGTAGCTCCAACAGAATGGCCTACCACTATAATTTTTTTTGTAAACTGATCAGCTATGAAGTTCATTGCAGATACAATATCAATCAAATGAACGGGATGCTTGAATTCAGGCGATAACCGGTAATTAATTCCAATGGCATTGATATTATCATTGTCGAGGAAATAGTCGATCATAGGTTTAAAATCATCATAGGTATTATTGATATCTCTCCAAGCTCCACCATGAATAAACACATAGGTTTTCTGAATGCTGGGGTCAAAATGGAAAACCTTTATCGTTTGTAGAGGATGCTCCCCGTACGCTATAACATCTTCCATCATACATGGAACGATTCGATTCTATTCTATTTGATTCAATACTAAATTGTATACATACTTTACTGATGTTATATACAGGTAATGAAAATTGGTTGTTATATATTCATTTCTATTTAAATGAAACAAAGATTCAGGAACTTTTTCTAACTGAAGTTCTAAATCACAACTAAATTTGTTATAAACAATCAATTTAATCATTTTAATCAAAAAAATCAAAAAAATCAAAAAAAAAAAAAAAAAAAATTCAAAAAAAAAAATCACACATATCCAAAAAACTAGAAGTCATTATTAGAAAACAAATGCAATAAACTTGGTTCATTCATAGTAATCATAGTAATCATCAGTATCCGTAGTTCTATGGTTTTGGAAACTGAAAATCTCACTCTAATCTGTTCAGTAGACATTTTCTTCTATATTGATCAATTTAACTCAGGCTATTAATAAAATCACTTTCAATTCTTCTCTTTCAACCACATGATAGTTTGTTTGAAGTTTTTCCAATGAAATTCATATTTCCAACCTTACACTTACAATTTTATGTATTATATTTAAACACTCAAAATCCACTAACACTCAAAAGAAATTATACCCTATTCTAAGAATCAGATATCCACAACAAAGATAATAGAAATTCACAATTAAAAAGAAACAAACATATCAATTTTGAACAATAATTATCACAACATAAAAATTTTTATTCAACATCCTCAATAACGAGTTGGAGATCTATCCCTGGTGAATGATTCTCTATCACCATCTTCTCTACGATAGTTATCACGGTCACCTCCTCTTCCACCGCGACCACCATCATAGCCACCACGACCACCTCTAAATCCACCTCTTTCAAATCCACCACGACCGCCTCTGAAACCATATCCACCACGACCACCATCATATCCTCCACAGTCTTCAAATCCACCACGGCCACCTCTAAATCCATAACCACCACGGTCACCACGATCATTATATCTATCGAATCCACCACGGCCACCTCTGAATCCACCTCTTCCTCCATCGTATCCTCCACGACCACCTCTGAATCCACCACGGCCACCATCAAATCCACCACGGCCACCTCTAAATCCACCACGGCCACCGAAACCACCACGGCCACCAAATCCACCTCTTCTTGGTGGAGGAGGAACAAATGGTGAAGTATCTTCTTCGGCATTTATTTCAACTTCTTGGAATTCAGATCTATCTAATAAAGGAATAGATTTTTCCAACTGTTCAGCAGTTTCAAATTCTAAACTACCAATTATTTCGCCAGTTTCATGATTTCTGAAAACTTTAACAAAGCTTGGAGAAAATTCAGTTTTTTCTCTGACGAAATCTTTAAAATCTTGCCATGCGGTACCATCTGGTAAATTGGTAATTTTTACTCTATACTTACCTCTAGTATCTTCTTTTCTTTCTTGAGCAGCTTCTACTTGAATTGATTGTCCTTCAAATTCAGAATTATTTAAAGTTTCAATAGCAGTTGCAGCATCCTCGTCGTTTTCAAAAGTAACAAAAGCATACCCTTTCATTATTTGAGCTTCAGCAACTTTACCTGCTTGAGAAAAATGTTCTTCTAATGCTTCAGCAGTAGCTATAAAATTTGTTAGTATAATCATATCAAAAACAATTTTTAAAAATCAAAATTTTTCTTTTACATCCAACACATACTTTCATAGTTTAACGGTCTGACAAACACTTTATTAGGTTCACTCATGATATAAGTTCTCTATGATTTTTTGATAAAAGAAGTTGAAATTATTTATTTGTTTATATATATAGCAAACTTTTTCTTTTTAAGAAGTTTTGGTTTTCGCACTCCACTTTCAACCCTAGTTAAAGAGATGAGCTAGGTTAAACGATAATTGTGGATTATTTACATAGATTAGAATTATTTATATGGATTAAGACAATTAATATATGAAACAAAATAATAATAACAATACAAGTATAATATAAATATCAACAAAAAATTAAAAATAAGAATACATTGTTATCAAAAAAAATATGACAGTGAAAAAAACAATCAATAAAATTGTGAACGATACTGATACTTGAAACTCATGTATGAGATTAGAAAAAAAAACAATGCAGATTTAAAATCACAAAGAAATAAATCTATAGTAAACAAATTGAACCCAACTTAATCAAAAACTTTTTTGAAAAACCTTTTCAAAGCATTAGGTTTTTTTTGTTTAGTATCTTTTGTTGTAGAAATTTTTGAGGCTTTAGTTTCAGGTTTACTATCAGCTGCAGGTGGTGCAACATTTGCGTTTACTAATTGTTCGACTTCAGCTTTTGATGGTTTAAATTCTTCAAGAGTTACATCACTCCCTTCTTTAGCCTTTACTTCATGTTCAATTTCTTCAGCAGGTATATGACCATCAGCAATGACGATTTCTTCTTCTTTCACTGGCACGGAGTCATCATCAATTGATTTGATTGGAACATCGGCAACAGGGGTAGCAACAACTTCTGATACATCTGCTTCTGGTTCGACGGCTTTTGGATCTAATGTTTTTGGAGTATCCTTAACAACTACTGGATCGGTTTCTTGGGGAGCAAGAGGTTCAATATCATGTTTAACATCACTACCCTTAACAACTGCTGGATCAGAATGATCAGGAACTAATGGTTCGACTTGTTTGCTTTCATGAACAGGCTCAGCTTCTTTATGTTGAGGAATGGAAGGTTCGGGTTGTTTATGAGTTGCAGAAGCAGCAATGACACCAGCAGATCCTGCAGTACCTACAGCTGCAGCTCCAGCAAGAGGAACGGCTGATGAATGTTTTTCATCTTCTTTTGGTTCTTCATTTTTATCTTTTCCAGATTGTTCAACATTTTTTGATTCATGTTCAATTTGCTCAGGCCCTTTGGATACAGCAGTTGTAGCAGCAATGACAGCCAGTTCTTTATCTTTTTGGTTCAATCCAGATTCTTCTTCTTTGGAAGCTTCATTAGAAGTTGAATCAGGTAATTTTTTAGCTTTAACTTCACTTCTTTTAACTTTTTTAGTTTTTTCTGATTCAGAATCTTCATTCAAAGTTTTTGGATCAACATCTCTAACTTGTTCAAATGCTTTCAATTGTTCCTCATCCTTTGGAATGAAAATTCCAGCTTCTCCGAGAGTATTTTGGTTATGATGTTCGGTTTCACCTACTGGCATAACTGTTGTTTTCAATTCACTACCTGATCCATTAGCTTCAGATGATTTATTTGAAGCAGCAACAAATCCCCCTCCGGATTCTGGAATTTTTGAACCATGTTGAGAAGCTTGTACTAAATCTTCGTTTTCCAAATAATTGTTTTCATTACCGGCATCATCTGTAGTGATCTTTTGATCTCCTGATACTAACCATACATCATCGACAACGTACTTATAAAGAACTTTTTCTTGTACAAATGGTATTGGAACACTTACTTCAAATGAACCATCTGCTTGTTTTACCAATGGCAAAGTTTTTGCCCAATCATCAAATGTCCCAGTAACAATAACTTCTTTTGGTCCTGCTGGCCTATAGGGTTAGTAACTTCACTATGTCAACTCATTTGTGGTCATCAACTTCGTGACTTCATATCGAAGTTCACTAGTATATCAAAGCTACTTACCATTTGAATGTATAATCTCCTCCTGACATATTTATCTATTAGTTTCCGAGTTTGATAAGCTATCACACCGTAATATTGTATGATTTTTAAAGAATGTAAGTAAAATTGTTAACCTAAGGGAGTAATTGTACCGGTTTTGGAAATTCAACAAAAAAAATTTGGCGACATACGACATGCGACATTTTTTTAGCAAAGCTGGTTACTACAAAATACAGCCAGCAAGTTAGCAATTTAATCAGATTTTATATATGAATAATAATATTTTAAGAGATATACTTCATTATTACCTAATCACATTGTCGTTATTATCTTCAGTGTCGTAAATTTCGGGTTTATGATCATGATCATCGCCAAAATAACTTAACAATATTGGTAATAAACAAAGACCATGTATAGAAGCAATTATAATTAGGCCAAACCACATTCTGAAATAATAAACTTCAAAAATTTTCGATTTAGTAGTTGCAAGAACTGATACTCCGATAAATTTAGTAAGAGTAATTCCACCAAGTTCTGAGCCCCCAATACTAACAAGAGCATTATAAGCCTTCATTTGTTTAATACCGAGATCTTTCCTCACTAAATTCATATTCATAAAACTAGTGTATAGGTTATCTTCACTTTCATCAAAAATATTTGACTGATTTGTAATATAAGCTCTAGTAATATGAATAGTAAATTCAACCGCTATACCAACGCAAATAATCAAGTTTACTAATGTAACTGCATTTAAGCTAATACTCCATAAACTTAATAAGCCTCCAATATTTATCATGATTGAAATAATTGTTACAAGTAATACTGTTGCTGATCTAAAAGATCCAAGTAATAAAGTACTCAATACCCAAATAATCCCACATGCAATACCTAAGAGTATAAATGTCAATTGAACTATAGTTTCATATTGTACAAAATAAACATAAAATGGTGAAAATGCAAATATGTCTAAATCTGGTTGAAAATTTTTGATTTCATTAACAATTCGAAGCGAATTTTTATAAGCAGTAATAAAATCAGATTGTGATTTTAATGGTTTATGACCGGTACGAAAGTAACTAGCTTTTATTTCCCTTTCGTTATGACTAATAGATGTTCCGTAAGGAGCTCTTCCACCCAAGGGGCAAGGATCACTTGGTTGTTCTATCCAATTATTAAAAAATCTCATAAATTCTTCATTTTCAGGAAAACCGTTCATGAAAGAATCATATGGTTTATTGGCAAAACATGTTTCACATTGTCTTTCGGGTGCAAATGGGTTACAAAAACTATTTTCATCATTTTTTTTGATTCTACAACACTGATCAAGGTTAGGATTTAACCAGGTTAAAAAATCATCTAGCCAGTTGCTCGTAGGTTGAATTATAGTAGACTTGCCTCCACGCTTGTATTCTTGCTCTAGAATATTTGCAAGGGAAAATTTATCACAAGTACTGAACTTACCACAGATTTTTTGTTGATTTTCTCGAATCGTAACGTCTAAATCTTTAACAACATAGAACACAGGTGGACCAGCATTGAAAAATTTATACATGGAGTTGAAATAATCAACGAGGTAAGAATCAGCTGGTAAAGCAATTCGCTGATCTAAACCTAACTCAATGTGAGGAATTAATGTTAAAGATATACCTAGCCAAATCAAAAATAATGTTAAAATTTTCGGTTTGGTGGTTGGTTTCAAAATCGCTGGAGCATAATACCTACTAATCATTTCAGAAAATTCAAATTCTACAACTTGATCAGCTTCCTCTTCATTTTCAACCTTAATCCATGGTAAAAGATCAACTCTACCATTCTCCAATCTTTTCTGATCTAATGTAAGTAATGAGATGAAGCCAGTCATCTGAAGAATAATATTGAAGGCTATTGCACCAGCACTGTAGAAAGCAAAATTTTTTACAGCTGGCATGTCAACGTTTGTAGCAAGTAAAAACAGAAAAAGTTGAAGTATAGCACTTGTAAAACACGATGGCCCAATTTGACGAACTGCCTGTGAAACACGATATTCAATTGGCAGCTTAGGTGAAATTTCTGTTACAACTTCTAATTCATGTACAAGCAAAAAGATATTATCAATACCAATAGCTAATATCAAAAACGGAATAACTTCAGCGATGATCAACGTAGATTTTAAACCAAGGAGTGAAAAGAATCCTGCGGAAGATATCACTGAAATCAATATAATTAAAATTCCAGCAAATGCCAAACCAAAACGAGTTTTAATGAAACCGGAAAGTTTATTAGTTGGAAGTCTACCTCCCAAAGCAATTGATGCATATATGAACATTGTCAAGTACGAGATGACTACAACTTTGAAATCAGTGTTTGTAGATTTGTTTAATTCTTCAGTTAAAGAAACTTCTGTACTGAAATCAACGTTGACCTTAGAATTTGTTCTTTTCAAATTTTCAACCCAACCACGGAACAGGTGTTCATATTCTTCAGCCAAGCTGTTGTACTTTACATTTGTTCTATTGTTGTTCAATAACAAAGTTACAATAAAAGCTCTGGCTTTCAATGGATCGTTATTATCAAATAATAAAGATGGTGTTAAAGGTTGTTGGAATTTTGGTAAGCAATTCACAGGCGACTTTGTACATTCTTGCAATTGATTTTTCCAATTCAACTCATCTACATTATTAATGTCACCCCAGTAATACTGTGTGAAAGATTGGATTGCACAGGAATCGCCCGTTGGTTTGAAACAAAGCTCTTCAAGAGATACGTTTGTATTGATATTATAAAGCTTAGCTTCTTCTTCGAACCACCATTTTATTGTTGGTAAATTTAAAATTGGTTTGTCATCTTTGGAACTAACAATAACTTGCTCAATACGATACCATTCACCAAAGTTTTCCTCGAAGTATTTCATGTTTTTTAAAGCCGGTTCGTTTGGGCTTACCCATAAATTAACTGGATCAGTTTCCAATTGAAGCCAAAAGATACCTACCGAAAAAGCTAAAGCAAAAAGTGTACTAGCACCAATTGTCAATTCTACATGAGTAGCACAAAAATATCCTAGTTCACCAAATAGGTTGTCAATTTTAGAAGCGAGTTTTCTTTGATATGAATGCAATTTGTCGACTGGACGATTCGGAATAGCAAATGTTAATGGACTAATCATGACATCACTATCTGTGGCGTCATTCGTTAATTCAATTCTTTTTGATCGAGCCAAATAAATATGATAACCACCTATCAACAAAATTATACAGATCCAAACCACAATTATAGTGAAGGAAAAACAATGAAGACTTCCAACCATACATTTATCAGCAAAATTTTTAAATTTTGGCAATTTTGGACAACTTTTAGAACAATCGCTACAAGCACATTTCCAATCAGGATCATCACAAGATTTCATATCACCGGATCGTAATTTCAATCCTCGTTCTTTCTCATTATCTTCAGTATGATAGACATAATTAATTTGAAATGGGGAACCACCTAATAATGGTTTTTCATCCCCTAAAAATTTTAAAAATTGACTATAATTTTTGGCACCACCACCAATTAAGTCCATGGCATAACCATTGGTTGCGGAAAACTTCACTTCTTCACAAGATTTATAGAATTTATCGGCGTACATTGGGTCGACAAATTGGGTCAATTCGGTAACAATTTCTTGTTTGGTATCGATAGCAATTGCAGTTTTAGTTACATTAATAAACGTAGATTGATTTGGTAAACACGAAAAGTCACACACAAAATCATAAAAGTTCTTTCGACAAGCTGGACAAGAACTAATAATTGGATCAACTCGTTTTAATGAACTTTTCATTTCTTGTAATTGACTTAAACTACAACATACTTTTTCCGTCGGAAATTCCTTTCCACATATCTCTCTCAATAACTCAATTGATTCTTCATCTGGTTTCACTGCCTTCACAGTACCAGCACATGGTAATTGTTTTCCAAAAACCAGCTTTTTCCCACAATTGTCATACATAGCACAATATCCATCTTGATGCACATCATCTGCTTGAGCCAACGGTAAACTCACTGCTAGAGCTAGTAGCAACCTCGTAAACTTCATTCCTGCTCACTTGTATATGGAAAACGATTAATATATAATTTATACTCCCTTTCTTGGAGTTGCTGCAATTTGATTGTCGCAGCAGCCTCGCGTCAACTTTAGCGAAGCGTCGTTGTAAATTCTAGCGAAACCTCAGCGTGGTGTAAGAAAGCCGTAGTTGCCAGGGAATTGAATGTTGATTGGGATATCTGGTACGTTGAGTAGTGGGAAGACGGAAGTAGCGAGGTATTTGACGTTTCAAGGATTCAAATTGATCAAATTTGTTGATTCTGGGGTAAATGATGATTCAAGTGATGAAGGTGATAGTAATAACAATCAGGAAACCAGACTCCAGATAGGAACATCGATGGAAGTGCATGCAAGTTTCAATCAGTTGGATGAATTGGTGAATTTTGTTACTGAAAATTGGCAAGAAAACTACGTTATATCTCATCTTAATGATATGATAATGTTACAATCATTACAAAAGCGACCATTTTTTTTACATTTATCAATTGATGCACCAATTCATTTGAGATATCAAAGGTTTATTAGTAGAAGCGGTGCTCAAAAAATCAGTTTACAAGATTTTGTTACTAGAAATGATGAATTATTATTTGGAAATTTACAATTAATCGAAATAAATAATCAAGCAAAAGTTAAAATTATCAATACCAGTACTTCGATTGAAAAATTTTATAAGAAGTTGCTAGAATTGAATTTACAAGATTTTTCAAGGCTAAGACCTACCTGGGATTCTTATTTTATGAGACTAGCCGATTTAGCAGCCTTGAGGTCAAATTGTATGAAACGTCGAGTAGGTTGCGTGATTGTTCGAAAGGCAAGAGTAGTTGCTACTGGATATAATGGAACTCCAAGAAATTTGACTAATTGTAATGAAGGAGGCTGTTCTCGTTGTAACAATGGTCACGGAAGTGGTGCCGCTTTATCTACTTGCCTATGTCTACACGCCGAAGAAAATGCTTTATTGGAAGCAGGAAGAGATCGAATCGGTGAGGATAGTATTGTTTACTGTAATACTTGTCCTTGTTTAACCTGTAGTATTAAAATAGTTCAAACTGGGGTGAAAGAAGTCGTTTACGCACAGAGTTACTCTATGGATGAAGCAAGTCACCAAGTTATGAGTGATGCCGGGATCAAATTAAGACAGTATCAACCACCAGTCGATGGTATATTTATTTGATAGACGCAATATATAACAAACACTCATTATTCCATTCAAATATGTAAATTAAAAATAAAATACGTTGATGATGATGAAATTTTTGACATATTTTCAAGCCATTTTCACAATTGAAATTTTTTTAACTTGAAATCCTTATTTTCATATCTTCATCGTTCAAGTTTCTTTGTATTCATAAGGGCCTGGTTTTTGTTCAGCATCACAAATAATTTTCTCTAAAACTTGTCCGTCATACTTCAAATAAGCTTCAATTTTATCACCTGGATCAACTCTTCCTACTCCCTTTGGAGTTCCGGTAAGAATAATGTCCCCTTTCTCTAAAGTCATAATTGCTGACATATGAGATAAGATTTTGTGGATTGGGAAGATCATAAGACTAGTTAAATCTTGTTGTTTGGTTTCTCCATTAAGCTTTAATATTAATTCAACGTTGTAAGGATCTTTGATCTTTTCTTTTGGGATGAAACCAGACAAAGGTAAGAAGGTATCAAACCCTTTACCAATTGACCATGGTAATCCTTTCTTTTTAGCTTCATCTTGAACGTTTCTAGCTGTCATGTCAATTGATAACGCATATCCATCAATTGCATCTAAAGCTTCTTCTGGAGAAAACGAAGTTGGTAAATCCTTCAAGGTTTTACCTAATATCAATGCCAATTCAACTTCATAATGAACAATTGTACCTTTTGGCACTAAGAATGGACCTGAATTTGGTTTCAATACTGAAGAACTTGGTTTCAAAAAGAAAAATGGTTGTTGTGGTTTGGTATTATTTAACTCAGTAATATGAGCCGCATAATTTCTACCAATACAAAGGATCTTTCTGGCGTTTTCGATATACTTCAATGACATTTTGTTATATCAATATTACAATCTTCCCCAGCTTGTTGAATTTCAAATTTATAATGCGTCAACCTGACAACTCCGGGGCCGAAGTAGGATTCTGTCACAACAGACTCTAATTTGCCCGAAGCTTCAATAAGAGAATGAATGATAAAAAGAGAGCATACTAGTCACTGATTTTGCTCTAGTAACCAACTGTCCTAAACCTGAGTTGTTAAAGTGAACTCAGGTCTACAAAATTTGCCTACAAAATTTTCGTAAGTCTGTATTGAATACCATTACTATGACAAATTTGAATTATTATATGAAAAAATGACAAAATGAGATAATATCTGACAATAACAAACTATTCTATACTATTGTATGAAGATAATGGTTTTACAGTGTTTTGAATTGGAATCAGTTGATGGTTTATAGTTAATGGGTTTAAATTTAGATGCGCAATAAATTTCAAGATGCGCATTCAATTAAAAACTGATCTTTATCTTGATGTTTACTAGACCAGTGGGATGTCGCTCAGTGAAACGATATCTACTACGTCGGTGTAGTAGTAACTTGATCCAACCTGTTAATAAAGTTGGAGAGGATTATGTGCAAGTTGAACCCGATATTAATGATGAGATTGTTGTTGCGATGAGCTCAGGAGTTGACTCTTCAGTAGCTGCTGGTATCTATGCTAGTAGATATCCTAATGTTCGAGGTATATATATGGCAAATTGGTCACAAACAGCGAAGTGCACTGAGTCAGACTGGAATGATGTTCAAAAAGTGTGTAAGCAACTCAATATACCTTGTGAACGAGTCAATTTTGAACGAGAATACTGGAATGATGTATTTCAACCCATGATTAAATCATATGAACAAGGATTAACGCCAAACCCTGATACTGGATGTAATAAATATGTGAA
This sequence comes from Suzukiozyma pseudoglaebosa, assembly GCA_030705115.1. Taxonomy (NCBI): domain Eukaryota; kingdom Fungi; phylum Ascomycota; class Pichiomycetes; order Serinales; family Debaryomycetaceae; genus Suzukiozyma; species Suzukiozyma pseudoglaebosa. The sequence continues at coordinate 54,423 of JANIWI010000015.1, read as the reverse complement.
ATTTGGTAAAATGATTGAACATTTAACTTCAAAGTTTTCAAATAAAAAATGGTGGTTAGTTACAGGTCATTATTCAAGAATTATGAAACATATTCCTACAAATCAGTATCATTTATTACGTGGTTATTCTCAATTGAAAGATCAATCGTATTACTTGTCATCGATTCCTAATCAAGTATTATCGAGAATATTGATGCCTATTGGTCATTTTTTGAAATCGGAAACTCGACAATTAGCTCAAAACTTTAACTTACACATAGCTTCAAAACCAGACTCTCAAGGTCTTTGTTTTGTATCTCAAGAACATACTAAATTCCGAGACTTTTTAAATGAATATATTCCACCAAACCCAGGAAATATTATAACTCGAGATGGAAAAATTTGGGGAAAACATCAAGGGTTATGGCATGCTACTATAGGACAAAAATCAGCAATTTCTATGCCCCAAGGTGATCCCAAATATCAGGGAGTTTGGTTTGTAAGTGAAAAACGACCAGAATCAAATGAATTGATTATTGTTCAACACCGGGATAATCCTGAATTGTATCATAATAAATTAATCGTTGAAGATTGGCAGTGGTTATTTAAACCTGACAACTTCGACAACATTCAATTACAGTATAAATCCTTGCAAGATCCTTTGAATGTTACTGATATCCAAGAAACTTCTACAAATAAATTAGATATCTCTATGAATAAAAAATCAAGAGCAATGGCACCAGGGCAAAATGTGGTACTATATTCTGGAAATCAGGTTTTAGGTTCAGGAATTATCTCAAAAGCATATAATTAAAGCAATCACTTGTATATAATAGAAGTCCAGTTAGTGACTCACTCGCTTATTCAAGAACATGATCTAGTTGTAGCCCATCAATTACATATCAACTCATATACTTAATATTACAGTTCTAATTATAGCCCATTCATCAATGGCTGCAAAAAAAAAAAATTGCGCGTCAATACAATGTTGATTTTTACATTAACGTAATTACCTAAAATGAACGTTGATGGTAAGACAAGACACAAGTATACTTTGGGATTCATTTATTGTGAAGAAACCCGACAAGTTTTGTTGTTGAACCGTAATAAACTGCCTTGGATGGGAAAATGGAATGGAGTCGGTGGTAAGTTGGATCAAGAAGAAACTGCTTATCAATGTATCATTCGAGAAACAGAGGAAGAAACCGGTTTATTATTACCCCAGTATGAAGCTCGTGGAGTATTATTATGGGAAGTAACACATGGCGCTAAAAATTCAAACGATGACAATGCTAATAGTAAAACCGAAATTGGTGGGTTGTATTTATTTACTGCTAATATAAGTAAGATTGAGCTTGAATCATATACAACACCTAAATCTTTTCCTGAGGGGATATTGCATTGGAAATCTTTAGATTGGATGCTTGATGAAAACAACCTTGGGATTGTAGATAATATCAAATTATTATTCAAAAATAATACAATCTTGAAAGCTAACAAGACGGACTTATTCACGGTAAAATATCATAATTTTCATCTAAATGAGTTCATTCATTCTAAAGTTGACTATTACCCGGAGTGATGTAGAAATATGAAGGTTTATTTCCATTTTGTCAACTATTGTTCCGAAAATCATTTAAATATTTCGGAATTTTCTCGCAAATATATAAGATCATCGCTAACAATGTAAAAAATGCAAGTACATGTATTCAAATAAAGTCTTGAGCAGTTAGCCATCAGAACCAAATTTTTCTTTCACTACTTTTATACTTTTATTTGACCAGTAAGCGTTCAAAACATGGTTCTATGCTATTTTGATTAACCATAATTACCAATATTCGATTTCACATATTCTTCAGTCTGTTTTCATTCTGCTCCAATCATAATATCAATACCTATAGTATTTTTCAAGTTGAAAAATTTATCAATGCCTAGTGATCAGATCCAGGAAGCATTTCCTAGTTTGTAAATTTTATATTTTTTAACCGTTTTTTTTCTTACAATAAACACATTCAACCAAGTAAAATTGGACTAAGGCGGCTGACAACAAAGATTTTCGGTATGATTTTTTAACCTTCACTCATCAGGTATCAAATAAATTGAACTTGTTCATCCATATATAAAGAGATTTTTCAATAAAATTCAATGTTGTAGAATCCTAGCTTTAACCATATTATGTCTGACATTCCTGTACCCGACTCTAATCTAAATACCTCTAAAACCACTTTGCCAAAGGAGAGAACAAATGTGGTTATAGATTCCAATTCATCATCAATAGAAGTCACTCTGGAGGAATACTTTTTTAGTAAATCTGTCTTTTTCTATTGTGCTATAGCTGCATTCGGAGGGTTTTCAATGGGATACGATTCGGGAACCATTTCTGGCATAGTTAATATGAAGAATTTTATAGAAAGTTTTGGAGATAATCAATCAACTGGTGGTAAACTTTTATCTGATACAAAAACTGGACTAATATTATCCTTGTTCAATATTGGGTGTATTTTTGGTTCTTTAGTTCTAGCAAAATTAGGCGACACTCATGGTAGACGAATTGGAATAATCGTCTCCTCAATAATATACATATGTGGATGTACGATTCAAGTGACATCAGTAAGCAAATGGTATCAATTTATGATTGGAAGAATCGTAGCTGGTTCTGCTGTTGGTGCATGCACAGTATTATGCCCTATGATAATTGCTGAATCATCACCTAAACAGATAAAAGGAACAACGATATTTGGATTTCAATTGAATTGTGTCATCGGTGTTTTTATTGGTAGTTGCATAACCTATCAAACAAAAACTTATAAGAATAATAACCAATGGAGAATTCCTGTTGCTTGCGGAATCGCTTGGGGAACATTGCTAATCATTGGAATGATATTTATGCCAGAATCACCTCAATATTTAATTAACAACAACCAAATAGAAAAGGCACGGGCTTCAATAGCTAAATGCTATAATACCTCACCAGAAAATCCCCATATATCAAACGAAATCAGGGCTTTGCAAGAAGAATTAGCTATAATTAAAGCATCTGGTCCATCGTCTTGGAAAGATATCATTTTTGGGAATCCAAAAATATTCCTTCGAGTCATAGTGGGGATGATGTTACAAGCACTCAATCAATTATCAGGAATCAATTACTTCTTTTACTTCGGTGTCAAAATTTTCAAACAAGTGGGTATAGACTCTTATATAACAACAATAATTTTAAGTGTTACTAACATTGTAGGAACACTTATTGGAGTATATATTGTGGAACGTGTTGGAAGAAGAGTATGCCTTTTAACTGGGGCAACATGTATGGCAGTTTGCTTCCTAATTTATACCTGTATTGGTAGTTTTGGATTTTACGTTCAAGGACACCTGGGTCCAACTAACGCTACTGGTGGGTATGGACTAATTTTTATCACTAACTTATTCATATTCTCATATGCTGCAACTTTCGGTGGTTGTATTTACACAGTAATAGCCGTGTTATATCCATTGAATATTCGAACAAAAGCAATATCTTTAACATCAATTCAATTGTTTCTTTGGGCATTTATAATAGGAATGTTAACTCCAACCATATCGTCAAAAATTCACTTTTTCTACGGCTTTGTCTTCTTCGGATGCTTGTTGTTCTCAATTGCTTTCATATATTTGTTTGTCCCTGAAACCAAAGGTCTAGGGTTTGAAGATGTTGATGAAATGTATGCCGCCAACATTCCAGCTTGGAAATCATCATCATGGAATCCATCTCCAAAAGCATATTTGGAAGACATTATTGTCATCAACACAGAATCCAAGTGCTAACCATCAATGAATAAGTTCTGCTAATATCAATATAGAATTATGTTAAACGTAGAAAAACATTTTCAATTTATTTATTTATGTAATATGATGTCATCAGTATTGTATTGTAGTAATATTAAATTGAACACAAGGCCTACACAACAAAATCAATATGAACGTTTTATTTGTTTCTAAAAAGACTTATGTAAACCAAAATAAAAAAATAGACTATACTATACAACATAATTGTCGATCTAAAAAAAAATTTCCCAACTGTTTCAAAAACAACTTTCTACCTTAATACAAAAACTGAACTAAAACTTACAACATAATTTCATAAAAATACTTATATCCCATAAATATAATCCAATTAAAATGCAATAATACTTGGGTATAAGTTATCAGATTTCTCTTGGGGTTGAATTTTAGATTCATCGTTTTCGACTTCTTCAATTCTTTGTCTTAAAACGGATAAAACCATTTCAATCATTTCTTTATGTTTGGAAACATGATGTAAATCAAATTCAGTAGATGCATCAACTGAAAGTTTATTAAATTGTTTGGTAAGATCATCAGAAATATCGGAGGAAGTTTCTTGAGTAGTTTCTTGAGTAGTTTCAAACTCTTGTTCAAGTTCAGTTTCAGATTCAGTTTCAGATTCAGTTTCAGATTCAGTTTGTGATTCTTCTGATTCTAATACTTGACCTGATTTTTGATAATTACTTATACCACCAAATTCACCATTAATAGTTTGATTGTAAACAGGATAATTAGTTCCATTGATTTGAGGATAAGTAGGAGCAGTGTTAATATGATTATTAATCATTTCAGGTCTATAATCAAAATTAACATTTGGATAAGTTGAATGACGTAATTGTTGATATTGTAAATCAATATTATTTGATAAATTATTGAAAAAACGTTCAGCTTCATAAAGATTTGGTTGAGGAATTGAATGAACAGGATTTTTATAAGTATTATAATTATTATAATTATTATTATAATTATTAGAATAAGTATGATTATTAATATTATTATTAACATTGGTATTTGTATTGTAATTAAGACCTGAATTCATGTGATTAGTAGTAGTATTAGTGATTGGAATAGTATTGGTTATATTATTATTAGTATTAATATTAACATTATTATGATGATTATTCATGGTAGAATATTCATCTATATGATTTAATTTATTAAAAACATCAATATTATAATCATATTTGACTTTTTTATTATCATAATCAAAATCAGTTAAAATAGAATTAACCACATACATATTATGTTGAGAAGCATCATAAGTTCTTTTTCTTAATTGTTGATTAGTATCATCAATTAAAGATTTATTCTTCATTAAATCACGTTTCAATTTTTTAGGATGATCATCAGCATGAACTTTAGTATGTTTTTTTAAATCTTGAGGTCTTTTAAAAGATTTTGAACATAAATTACAATGAAAAGGTTTTAAAGGAACATGAACTCGAATATGAGAAGTTATATGATCTCTTTTTGCTGTAGTAATACCACAATTTTCCCAATAACAAGTTAAACTTAAATTATTCAGAGATTTTCTTCCAACATGAACATCACATAAATGATCATATAAAATTTCTGGAGAATCAAATATTAATGAACAATCATTCCAACAACATTTGAATGGTCCTTTCATATCTTCATCTTTTAATTTTTTATAAGTTTTTTTAGGTTTTGGTTGTTGTTGTTGATTATTAGTTTGAAAATCAAGAAATTTATCAGGAGGTGAACCACCACAACTTTGAGAAGTAAATGAACTATGAGGTGATCCATTACCTAACAGTTGATCATCAGGTGAATTCAGATCGGCCGATGAAGTAGGCGACATAACTGGTAACAGATCTTGTTGTGGCGGCATCACTTGTTGAGCGTTAAGATAACTAATGGGATGTAAGTTATAATTCATAGTATCACCAATAATAGTATTAATAGTATTAATAGTAGTATTAATAGTAGTATTAATAGTAGGGAGACTACAAAAAAAAAAAAAAATTAATTAAAAAAAAATTGAGTGCGAATGATTTAATTTATATTATCAGTGCCAAGATTGTCAAAATTATATGTAGGAAGAGTAACCACAACTGCCAAGACTGAATGATAGGCTATGTCATTAATTTAACAATGGATATCATATAGTTAGATATATACCTTACACTTAATACTAATGTTATTGTGACTATAAAAAAAATAATTTTATTGATATATGTATATATTTATTTCTTAGTGAATCCCTTTATGCTTCTAGAAACATGATCACGTTGCTCCTCATTTTTAAAACAAAAATTTATTGACAGCTCTCACCGCCGCGCAATCGCACAACTGGAGCCGCTTACTCTGCGGCGGTGACCATTATTGGAGAGTTGTAACGTGGGGTTGGAGACGACTAAACGAGTAGGCGATTGCGACATGACCTAGAGTGATGATACATAGATACATAGATACATAGACACATAGATATATAGAGACATAGAGACATAGATATATACATACATAGACACATAGACACATAGATACATAGATACATAGACACATAGATACATAGACACATAGATACATAGATACATAGATACATAGAGAAATAGACACATAGATACATAGATACATAGATACATAAATACCTAGACACATAGATACATAGATATATAGATACATAGATACATAGAGACATAGATCAAGGTTTTTTGTTAATACAATGAAAGGATCATATAAATATTAATAGCAAATAAATGTAAATAACATATAAATGTAAGTCGAATTTAATTATCGATATCATCAAGTTGTTTATAACCTCGGGTGATATTTTGTTTTTGCACTTGGCTAGATTTGATTTTGTAACTAGAAGAAACTATATGAGGCGATGTAAAAAAGTAATATTTTTTTTTTCCAGTACTGTCAATATAAACGATAGATTTTGAATTTTTTTTTCTTTTTTTTTTTTTTGTTTCCAGCACTATTTATATAAAGGTTATCTTTTTTTACTTCTAGATACATTATGTTTATTCATATTTCACCCAGATCAGGTTTATTATGAAATATTTCCCCAGTAATAACTATATAATCAGTGAATTTTATGTTCCTAACTATATTTAGGTCCAGACGTTTTCCCTTTCGCGACCTTGGTTACAACTATTATGATGCTTTAATTATTGCTAATGACCAATATGTAGGCTCTGATTTAGATGAGCAATTTCTCGAAACTATAAGTTGATGATTGTATGACTAAATAATGCCCAGACCTAACTTATTTGTAAGTAGCGCAAATTCATAATTGCGTTTTCCTTTTAGTGTCAACCTTGCAAAACCATGTCTAGATTTGTATCTGGTAGACAGACTAATCTAAAATCTGGGAAACAAACCGTCTCAAGTCAGTATGGATCCGCATGTTTGACTTTCCAATTTGTATGACACTCTACTCTCCAAAAAAAAATAATTTAACGTTTCATTGAAAACTCACGTAATATCAATAGCTATTTATAACTTTATTGACTATCATTCTTGATATCAACTGATCAAAATTCGTGTAATACATCCTCGTTTCCAAGACTAAATGATTTTTTATGTTGCTGTGGAAACGATTCTGAAGGATATGGAGACATTTTCTTTCATGCAAGAGCTATAAATATTATACAGTGACGTAAACTCCAAGAAATAGCACCTATATATTCTAAACTTTATACAATCCGTATCGAACCTTGATGAAGTCAAATATCAAGTTTTGTGATATTAGTATGCTCTCTATTTCCTCAACTCTGAAGTTAAAAACTTTGGTTGTGTCTCTTATTTCATTCTGATATCTTGTACTACTTTTTATTCTGGATGGTTGAAAAATTGTCCCGATTTCAGAAAATTTGGGGATAAGGACAAGAATTAACAACTTAATAACATACATATGATTTTTGATGATCAAAAAAGTTAACTAATATTATCCTTCATCACCAGTGTAACAGGTTACTGTTGATTGTTCTTCTATCTATAAAATTTGTAGTAAAGACAACCTTTAATCACGTGAATATTATCAACCTATTTAGGAAATCTAAATTGATTCATTTTTATATGACTATGATAAGAAGTGAATACGTTTTCAACATATTAATATAAATCTTCACATTTATTTAAGATGAAAAGGATTTAATGAGAATAGTTTTTTACTTTTTTTTTTGTGGCTTATTTTGGCATTTGCATTTGATAAACCAATTGTAATACTCATGTTAAAATTTCTTTATCAAAGATCAGTTGACATTTGTAGTCCGATTATTCAGGTTTCGATAAATTTTCTTGTGAATATGTAAGGGATGTTGTTGTACGCGTAAAGTTGATCTTTACTAAATGAAAGTTCTGAAAGATTTGTATTCATACATATATACATACCTAATAAATACTATTCAATAATTATATTGAAAAAATGCAAAGATCTTACTCTGTATTGGGTGTTATCTCAAGTAAATTTTCCTTGTTCTTTTGACTTTTGTAATGCTAAGACGTACATTTATTGATTTTTGTACTTCAAGGATTGGCAACTCGTAGTTTCCTTGAATAATCCTCTTCATCATTTAGTGATTTTTTAGAAAAATTGTTATTTAGAAACATTGTATTTGGATTCAATCGAGTATCAAATTCATTTATTGGAAACATTAATCCTTCTTCTGGCGGAATGATCGGAGTAATAAGTTTTTTCTTTGATAAACTTCGATCAATTCCACTGGTACCATTTGTGTTGTTGTTTTCACTTGAAAACAAATTGAATATTGATTTGCCTGATGAATTACGTCTTATTGGCGTATTAGAGCCTTGTGGGTTCGTAGGAGGAACAACAGAAGGGGAATCGACACTTCCATTACTTGATGATGGGGCAATAGTTGACCCGCCTATACCTGCGGCAGCAGCGGCTGCTGCTGCCATTGCCTTTTCATGTGTTATTGAATTAATACTAGCTTCTTCGTCAGTATATTGATCGGTTTCATCACCTCTCCTTCGTCTAGCGGCGGCTCCAGAAAAGAAACAACAATATAAAATAGTAGCAATAATTGCTAGAACCACAATACCAACAGCCGTAAAAGTTCCAGCAACTTTAGCTTTATTATCAAAAAATGATGAAGAACGATTGACTGGAATTGGAGATGACGATGATGATGAAGATTGTGAATTGATGGAAGATGTAGTTGTAGGAGATTGAACTGAAGAATTTAGCAATCTAGTTATGTATAAAGTTTCTGTAACTTTAAATTCTTGACCACTTTCAGTACTAACGGAAATCATTGTTGTTGGACCAATAGAGTACAGATCGGTTATAACCGTGAAACTGCTTTGATCAATAAATTGGGTTCTTTCAATGGTTTTAGTTGATGCTACCACCGAAGTTATCAAGGTAACACTAGTTGCTGCGGGGGCTTTTGTTGTTGGTGATGGGTTTTTCGTAGTTTGATCATTGGATCCCGAATTTGATACTTGTTGATTTGATGAAACAGTTGAACTTGGGGTACCAAAAACATAGTAACCGAAATAACCAGCTTGAGCACAATTTTCAAGAGCAGTACCTGGGCAACCAATAGCACAATTAGACATACTGACAGTATTTTGGGGGATACTATTGGAACACCAGCAATTATACCCTTGTAAGATTGCAACTACGTAGTCTTGGTTGGCACAGGTATCGTGGCATAAACCATTGGACATAAACTGATTATAACTGGCGGAGCCACTAGCCAAGTTGACATTAGCACAATAGGTTAGTTGTAAACCGGCGACCAAATTTGAAAATGCAAAAATCCATATTGGAATCGACAATAGGGATAAACCAAACATCGATCTGACTAAAACAAGGCAAGATTAATTATGAACAACAATAATAATAGTAATAATAACCAAACAACCAAACAACGAAAAAAACAATGATTAATAATAAATAAAAAACCTATGATGGATCAATATAAAAATAAAAGTCAAAATAAAATTAAATTAATGATAAAAACCAATAGTTATTAGGAAAAAAAAATTATATATAAATATATATATATAATTTTATATATATATATATATGTATATATATAAATTTATATTTATTGGAAACTAAAATAAAAACAAAAAATTAAACAGTTGATGTTCCAGATATTATATTATACTAGGAACTAACAACAGTATCCCAATAATCAGTAACTGAAAATTATCAGTAATCCCAAAATGAAACTAAGTATCCCGAGCTAGCTTTAATGAAAGAAAAGGAAAAAGAAATAGCAAAAAAAGAAAAAAAAAATATAATAAAAAATAAATTACAAGAATAAAAAATAAAAATAAAAAAAAGGAAATAAAAATAAAAATAATTTAAGCTTTAATTAGACAAGACAAAAAATCAAGACAAAAAAATCAAATGGAAAAGGAAAAGGAAATGAAGAGAAAAGAAAAGAAAAGAAAAGAAAAGATAGGAAAACAAAACAAAAGATAGGAATATGAGGTTTCAAATCTTTTAAAGAAAAGTGAAGCTAATGTTTAATTCTTGTCTACTGTTTTTTATCTGTTTTTTATCTGCTTATTATCTGTTTTTTGTCTGTTTTTTATTTGTCTTATTTTGTCTGTTTTTTATGTCTATTTATTATTCATTTATTTAACTATACTTTATATTTCTTCTATGGTTTGCTCTTTATTAATTCCAAATTCGATTGTCTCAAGGTGTATTAACCAATGAAATTTCAACCTTAAATATAAACTTTCAAGCTTTTGTTGTACTTCCTATCTTGCCTATCTACACAAATAAACTAAAACCATGTATATAACATGATTTCTAATATTGTGATTTATTCGCAGGCATTGGGGCTATTTTTAGAAACAATTCTTCACACTACTCAAGAACAATACCAAGACCATGACCATAAGCATGCTTATAAGTATCAGTATGAGAATGGACATTAGAATAAAGGATGAAGAGTGGATGATGAAGGATACTAACGGTATATGTAGTTATAGTAGTTTTACAAATAATCCTCTATTCCAAGTTTTGGTATTTCGTAATTCCATTAATCACTACTTAATCCTTGTTTCATCAATGAAATTCAACATATAACCCATGTTGAATCTAGATACATTGATACATACATATATATATATGTCGATCTATATCTATGTCTTTATCTATGGCAATGCCTGACTCTCATCTTTGTGTTTTGCTCCAACTTTTGTTTATACGAGATTTATGGTTGAATGCAAATTTGAAGTAAAAGTAGACAAACAAACTAAAAAGTTATGAACTTTCGATTTGATTAACACAAGCTCAATAATGTTGATACCATATCTATAAAATTGAACGTGATCTTGTATAGATTTGTAAGGCTAAACCTAAGTTTGATTGATGATGATGACAATTTTAAATTTTAATAATCCCATATAGTTTGGCACATTCGTAATTTGTTTTTGTAACCACTTTTTTGGAGGGTCTTTTGAAATTTTGTTGAAATTTTGCCCACATTAATGGTCATTGTTAAATCACTTATGCATTCATCTATTTACCTTTCTCATTTAGTCTTTTTCATCTTTATCAATTAAAGTTTTCCAATTACTTCTTCATCATCTCATATTCCTAATTTAGTATTTACTCTTTTCCCATCTGATATTATGTATGTAATTAACAAACAAACAAAAAAAATAAACCAAAATGGTGATATGGCACAATTAAAACTTTAAATTCTACTAGACGGAGGAACTAATATCATGGTCCAATTGAACCCTGTTGAATTATCTATTTACATATCTATAGTATCTATTGTACAATCGTAAATCATCATGACATGCAAAAACTGTTTCATTAACCAAAGCAAAATCAATCGACAAGTATTTACCTCAGATTAGACTTTTGACATCTGAGACATATCCTTTCACAACCTGCTCACTTCAGTTTGCTTGAGAACAGTGCACTTTAAATTGAGTTCTGAGTTTACTTGAAATTTAGTCCAGAATGGTTTATTTCTAGAGTCACAAGTTCTAATATTCTTTTGATTGGTATCAATTATAGTCATCTTCAATGTTTTCATAAGTAAACTTCTTTAATTGACCTCTTTCTTTCATTGATGCTTTTTGGTTATCCCTCTAAACTAAAACCAAAGTTTTTTCACATTAAAGTTCAAGTTTTACTACTTTTATTGCTGCTCACATTTCAATCAAACCTCGTTCTTTCATTTGTCTTACAGTATATTCATCAATACCTTCGGTGACTTTATATATGCGGGCTCGATTTCTAGTATAGGATGTTTTTGATTTGACAATTTTCTGAAAACATGAAATAGTGGATGCTGGAATATTTTCAATTGTTATGTTCAGTTTCAAGTCTAATAATTCATAAATCCTTTTAATGGGTAATATCTCCATGGGTTGATTTCTCAATTTATCAATGAAATTTGTCCAAGTTTGTAATTCTCGATTATTCAATTCTTGGTGCAATGGAGTTATCTTGGAATGGTTTATTTTAGCCTCAATTTCAATAATTCTTCTATTATTTCTATCATTATTATTTCCCAAAATTCGTTTGATTATAGCATAATTTTCAGGTAAACTAGATTTATTATTAGAATATTGAATCTTTTCTTTGGGTAAGTTTAATTTCTCCGTCATTTCATAAAACAATCCTCGTAAAATAAATGATGATTTAATTAAATCTTCATCGCTAATTTCTTGAAGAAATTGATTAACAAGAAATTGATAAATTCGAACATTGTTATTAATTGACGTAATGTTACTTTGTAAGTAAACTATCATCATGGTATAAAACTTCTCCAGTAAATATTCGTTCATTTTTAAGGATTCAAGTAATGACTTTAATGTATAAATATCAAAATTATCTAACTTTGTGTTTATAAAGATCCAAAGATTTAGCATATCCTGCTTTGACTGAATATTCAACCCTCGATGATGAATTACCTTATTGAAAATAACATTCTCTTGATTCCAATTCGGCCTTGCTAAATCTGTTTCAATAAATTCAATTAATTCCCCAGTGTTTTTGGTTGTTAAGGCAAAATCATCAATAATTCGTAAAAGTAAAGATTTTGATATTGGCAATTCAATAGATTGAATTTTATTTAAAAATATTTCTTTCAAAAAAATATTATTAATACAATCATAAATTCTAACATAAGTAGTTAAATTAATTTCAATTTGTAATGATTGACATAATTTTAAATATTTCAAAATGATTTGATAAGTATTGGATATAGTTCGAATATGAGAATGAATTTGACAAGATTTTAACAAGTTATTTATAGTATCAATGTTTGGTTTCAAATCGTCTTTACTCATTACCAATAATAATTCTCTAGCAAATGAAGATTGATTCTTATTGTAACCAAAATATCGAATTAAATAATTATAGGTGGTTACAGATCGATAAGGTTTGAATTGTGAATTTGTCAATTTATGAGTGTATAATAAAATATCGGGAATAATTCCACTTTTCAATGAAGAAGAATTTCGATAATAGTAATTTGTGTGAGTTAATTGATAAATATATTTTTGAAAAGTATTTACAGTTAACGGATATGGAATTTTTGGAATTTCATGGAATTCATTAGTAGGAACATTAAACTTCATTGAATTTTCTTCTTCTTGTTGTTGTTTTAATATGTGATTTAAAGTTTTCGATCTATTAACATATTTTAGTTTATTTGGGGTAATTTTGATTAATAAATCCATCATTCTTTCAAATAATATTCGATCTAGTAAAAAATGATTATATTGTCGTTTAGATGAATTATAATTTTTAATTTTCCAATTAATTTTACTAGTTAAATCGTCAAATTTCGGTAAATCATCATTAAATATTTTCAAATTGGGAATATTAAGCGGTTGCAAAAAGTCTCGATACCTTTGAATTTGATAATTTTCTAATCTTAAACTGTTTTTCATAATACTTTTCTGGTTGATTGGTAGATTCGGTCGTTTGATTATATTTGGTGAATTGAGCTTTTTTTCATCCGATTTTATAGGTAAAACTTTATTCAACAGTTCGATCTGTCGCACAGTCTTACCTAACCTCTGTATAGTGTCTTTAATGGAGAGCATACCATTGAAATTACTGGTTATTCGAAAGAAACTAAATTGTGGTTACCAGATTTTTGATGGTTGTAAAATCAAAAAAAAAAAAAAATCCTGTATAGAGATTTCCTGCACATAAACCAATTTTTGTTTTCGAGTTGATTTTTAATCATCATGAAAATTTACTAGGCATCTTTAAACAGTTGGTAAAATAGGATCATGTCTTCACCACAAAGAGAAGGGTTTAGTGTTCCCGCATCTATCTCACATGCAGCTTTTGGGCAAGCTACTACCAAATCTTTAGGTGTCAAATACAATTGTGCTCAATGTGCTTCATCATTTTCGTTGGGAAAGAATGATGCAATCAGATGTAAGGAATGTGGACATAGAGTTATATATAAAGCCAGGACTAGAAGAATGTTGCAATTTGAAGCGCGTTAGGTTAGGCAAAGGGATATCTGTTTATAGAGTTTGTATAATAAATGTATATTAGATACAAGTGATGTAGTAGAGAAGAGATGAAATCAAAACATTAAATGGAGGCAAGAAAATCACCTTGAATACAATCTATATTGTTTAAACGAGAATTTCAATTAGAAGACGCTTGATGTCAAGTAAGAGGGTTTTTAGTGGTTTCTGAAGGTTGTAATGACATAAATGCTGCAATGGCGGTTTGTTCATGAAAGATTTTAATGAATGCTTGTCGTGACGGTTATATTGAAGGTTATAATGAAGTTTAATGAATGCTTGTCATGAAGGTCATATTGAAGGTTATAATGAAGATTTCAATGGATGCTTGTCGTGAAAGTTATATTGAAGGTTATAATGAATTTAGTAAAGGATGTGAAGGTTTGTTGATAGTTTGTATGTCTGGGTAAGGTGTACCAGATTAACAGCACTTCAACAAGAAATTAAGAACAAAATCAGTGAAGAATCAGATAATAGCCATGTTCTTTCTTTAATGAACCGGCAAAAATACTGCTTAAGTGTGATTTAGACCCAACAAGTAATGACAATAAGTTTTCACTGTGAATGAGTTTTAGATTTTTTGACAAAATAAGTATTGAAAGAAAAATTGTTCACTAGATGTATATATAGATGAGAAATAGTTCAAAATGTACCAAATGTCTTCAAGAGCCTGAATTGCAAAAAATGATATTTCAAACTTGGTAAACAGTACATGATACGTTTAGACCTAAAAGACGATTGTTAAGGTATTAAATATCAAAATCAGCATTGCAGTTCATTACAAATAAGACAAAAACCATATACTTGGATTTCCAGGATTGAAATTTCTACATATAGAAGGAATTGAATGGATGAATTTTTAAAAAATGTGTAGAAGATTATCGATGAATAGATGCTAGGTTGATTGAATGGTTGAATTGCGTGGCAATTCAACCTATGTAAATCAATTATAAATAAATAATAAATAAATCACAAATAAATAATAAATCAATAGAAAATAAATAATAATCAATTTTAAATAAATAATAAATCAATTGTAGTAAATCAATAGTAAATAAATATTAAATAAATATTAAATCAATAGTAAATAAATAATAAATAAATATTAATTAAATAATGTATTTTCAATCAATCAGTGTCTTTTGTATGCATAGTGAACGTTTTGGCCAATACTATACTCTCTCACTAAAAAGTGTACACTAATACGCTTACATAATTCAATAATATATACCTACAACATACACCTACTTATCTATATGAAATCTATTCAGTTGTGTTGTTCTACACTGGTATTTATTTCTATTCACGTTATATGTATTTATTCATGTATAAATTCATATCGTCTAAAATCAACTCGTATTTCTTGTTCTTATTGTCTCTTGTTCTCTTGCTCTCTTTGTCTCTCTTGTTCTGTTTTCTCTCTTGTTCTGTTTTCTCTTTTGTTCTGTTTTCTTTCTTGTTCCTTTCTTTCTTGTCCCCTTCTAATTAATTCTATTACTATTTCTAGCTGTTTCTTTGCTTCCCCTGTCATGCATGTAATTATGGTCTAAAATGACGCTATGCATTAACGGGGCAGCGGCAACACTTTTAACAACTACAAACCTATCCCTAAACTACACTTAATCCCTTTAAATCTAATTCTACACACAAATCCACACAAAACCTTTGTCTTTACATCTATTATTGTTATTAGTATTATTACTATTATCACTTATGATTACTATTATTACTATTACTACTTTGTTATTTATAGTTTATTGTTTCTAGCAGCTTCTAGAACCCCCTAATTTTTTACCCTTCATAAAAGTCTCCTGCATATAATCTTTTTTTTTTTTTTTTTGCTAGAAGTTTCGATTTTTTACAACCCCCAAACAAAAATTATATAAAAACCCCCCATAAGTTCAAGTAAGGAGACAATCAAGAATTATACAACACATAAGTGTTTTTTATTAATAATTATTTAGTATAATTGATATGTCAAAAGCTGTTGGTATTGATTTAGGTACTACATATTCATGTGTGGCACATTTCACTAATGATCGGGTGGAAATTATTGCTAATGATCAAGGTAATAGAACTACCCCTTCATATGTAGCATTCACCGATACTGAAAGATTAATTGGAGATGCTGCTAAAAATCAAGCTGCTATGAATCCTTCTAATACCGTTTTCGATGCTAAAAGATTGATTGGTAGAAAATTTTCCGATCCTGAAGTTCAAAATGATATGAAACATTTCCCATTTAAAATTATTGATAAAGGTGGTAAACCAAATATTCAAGTTGAATTTAAAGGTGAAACTAAAGTTTTTTCTCCTGAAGAAATTTCTTCTATGGTTTTAACTAAAATGAAAGAAACTGCAGAAGAATTTTTAGGTGGTAAAGTTAATGACGCTGTGGTTACCGTCCCCGCTTATTTTAATGATTCTCAAAGACAAGCTACTAAAGATGCTGGTTTAATTGCTGGATTAAATGTATTAAGAATTATTAATGAACCTACTGCTGCCGCCATTGCTTATGGTTTAGATAAAAAAGGTACTTCTAAAACTGAACAAAATGTTTTAATTTTCGATTTAGGTGGTGGTACTTTTGATGTTTCTTTATTAGCTATTGATGATGGTATTTTTGAAGTTAAAGCTACTGCTGGGGATACTCATTTAGGTGGTGAAGATTTTGATAATAGATTAGTAGCTCATTTTATTCAAGAATTTAAACGGAAAAATAAAAAAGATTTATCCGGTAATCAAAGAGCTTTAAGAAGATTAAGAACCGCTTGTGAAAGAGCTAAAAGAACTTTATCCTCATCTGCTCAAACTTCAATTGAAATTGATTCACTTTATGAAGGTATTGATTTCTATACTTCAATTACTAGAGCTAGATTTGAAGAATTATGTGCTGATTTATTTAGATCAACAATTGATCCAGTTGAAAAAGTTTTAAAAGATGCTAAAATTGATAAATCTCAAATTAATGAAATTGTTTTAGTTGGTGGTTCAACAAGAATTCCAAAAATTCAAAAATTAGTTTCTGACTTCTTTAATGGTAAAGAACCTAATAGATCAATTAATCCTGATGAAGCTGTCGCTTATGGTGCTGCTGTTCAAGCCGCAATTTTGACTGGTGATACTTCTTCAAAGACTCAAGATTTATTATTATTAGATGTTGCTCCATTATCTTTAGGTATTGAAACTGCTGGTGGTATTATGACTAAATTAATTCCTAGAAATGCTACTATTCCAACTAAGAAATCAGAAATTTTTTCGACTTATGCTGATAATCAACCAGGAGTTTTAATTCAAGTTTATGAAGGTGAACGTGCTAAAACTAAAGATAATAATTTATTAGGTAAATTTGAATTATCAGGAATTCCACCAGCTCCAAGAGGAGTACCTCAAGTTGAAGTTACATTTGATATTGATGCTAATGGTATTTTAAATGTTTCTGCTTTAGAAAAAGGTACTGGTAAAACTCAAAAAATTACTATTACTAATGATAAAGGTAGATTGTCTAAAGAAGAAATTGAAAGAATGGTTTCTGAAGCTGAAAAATATAAAGAAGAAGATGAAAAAGAAGCTAAAAGAATTCAAGCTAAGAATGGATTGGAATCTTATGCTTATAATTTGAAAAATTCCATTAATGATGGAGAAATGAAAGATAAGATTGATGCTTCTGATAAAGAATCATTGACTAAAGCTATTGATGAAGCTATTAGCTGGTTAGATAGTTCACAAGCGGCCACTACTGAAGAATATGAAGATAAATTAAAAGATTTAGAATCGGTTGCTAATCCAATTATGTCTAAAGCTTATCAAGGTGGTGCTGCTCCTGGTGCTGCTCCTGGAGGTTTCCCAGGTGGTGCCCCAGGTGGAAGTGCTGGTGGAGACTCTGGTCCAACTGTTGAAGAAGTTGATTAAATCAGAACTAGGAAATAATAATCGATAATTAGGTAAAGTTATCTAAATATTAGATTTTTCTTTAGTTCTTGTGACGAAAATTTAAAGTTATGAATACATTGTTTAGTTTTAATATATAAATGTTTGATGAATTATATTTATTATTATTTGTAGTGAGCAATCTATATTTTGTAAAAAAGGGTGTAGGTTTTGTAATCTAGTGGTGTAAGAATATCAAATTCAATAATTATTTTGAATTGAAATATATAATATTTACAATTAGGTAGATTCAAATATCACGCATAACGTTGTGGAACAAATCCAACTAACAACTAGTATTGTCCCAACTTTTTTATCAATCATCCAGTCATTTCTTGGAACCATATAACATAGTATAAGAATGCTAACAATCAACATGGTAGATGTAATTCGAAGTGTCCCATTAAATGCAAAGTTATAGTTTGGTGCAGTGATTTTGGGTATTAAAATGAGCCCACTAACTCCTAACGAACAAAGCGATAATAACGGACCACCAAAACAGGCACTATATGCCATCAATGGCATACCCATTCGTGCAATCATTATATTCGAAATAAAATCGGCAATTGAATTCCCTATTGAAAAAATTGTGATTCCAAGAATTTCTTCAGATAAGTTAAATATTATACCTAAAGCTCCTAAAATGCTAACAATCTCAGTTGCAAAAATAGAAATCCAAGATATTGAAACCAAAAACCCGAGTATTGATGTAGAATACATTAAATATCTAATTTTGTGCATAGATGAAATTGTGAAATCAAGTTTGTAATTAATATTAACAATCCAGCCTAATAGAGCTGAAACTATAACTGTGATTGGAAATGTAGTGTACCAAAAACGTTTTGAATCACAGAAAGTAGTATA
The DNA here is from genome assembly GCA_030705115.1 of Suzukiozyma pseudoglaebosa. Classification (NCBI taxonomy): domain Eukaryota; kingdom Fungi; phylum Ascomycota; class Pichiomycetes; order Serinales; family Debaryomycetaceae; genus Suzukiozyma; species Suzukiozyma pseudoglaebosa. Next base: position 35,355 of record JANIWI010000015.1, on the reverse strand, counting down.
CATTAACAAATTTAAACCCATGAAAGTTTGAATTGATAGCAATTGTTTGTCAAATTCCAAATCAATGGATTTATCAGACTTTAGTATATCAATATTTTGATTTATATAATTCATGTAAGACTCATCTCTTACAGGAGTAGTAATTCTCAACAAAAAGGTAATTGGAATTGATACAGCATGATAAAATTTGTATAAATAATTTGATCGAGTAAACTCTTCCAAAGCAGGCAATAATTTATGAAGTGATGCAGTTGCAATTTTGTAATTACTTGGTTGAAGACTTTCTGGATCGTTAAGATCATTTTCGATCGACGAATCCATAGGTTGTAATAGATTATCCAGATATGGGGCAAAAGCCGCTGGAGAAGAATGAATTTCACGATCAGGAGTCGGATTTGAACTTAACTCAAGGGTTGGAGATTTTGGAGCTGAATTGATATTTCTATTATCTAAATTGAATCCTGAGCCATTACCTAATCTAGCTAAATCTTGAAGTAACAATTTCAAACCATAAGAACCAGGAATTCCAAGATGATTAGAAACTTTATCTTGAGATAATTCATCGATAGACTGTAAATCTGAAAAAGTATTTAATAAGACTTCATCAAACTCATCAACTGGATCTTCCAGAATATAGTTTGATCTTGATCTTCGATCGCTGATTAATTTGCTAATTCTTGATTTAACAATTGATTGGTTGATAATAGCAGAACTGACGTAGGTTATGTAAGTTAATACCAATAATAAGCATATTATAAAGTTTAGCTTGGTAATTATCGCAAAAATGATTATGAGGACCACAACTAGTAAAAATAATAAATTTGAAATGAACTGAGATTTTGATACTTTGAAAGGATGTAATATTCCAATAGTACCAATAATCATAGAAATAATAAAGAAAGTAGCTCCCATAAGTTGACTAACTGCCAAATTACCTGATCCAATTGACATTGCTTTGTAAATACTTAAAACATCGGGGGCAGCATTACCAAAAGCCAATAACGTCAAACCAGCAACATTATCAGAAAGATGGAGAGTTTTTGATATGATGTATAAGTTTGGGCATAAGAATTCTCCTGCAGTTATTCCAAATGATAAAAAACATAAACTCAAAATTATGAAAATTAAGCCAATTGTGAAAATTTTTCCCAATTTACAGTAATACAACGATAAATAATCAATACTACCGGTGATATTATCTAAACAATTATCTCGAATATAAGAACATTGATCATTTTTTGGTACTGAAATTAAAGAACAGCTAGTATTGAAGTCAGATTTCTTGACTAACTTTTGTAAACCTTGAGTATTTGAGAAAATTCCTGAACCTATAGTACAACATAACAACAAACTAGTATATAATACCGGCAAAACTCTCATATTCCCCTCGAAAACACTTACATTCGCTAACAACAATTAACTTCTTTTATATATATATATATTTACGTGCCAAGTTTATCTTGGTGATGCACTCCTGCACTTAGGAATTAAATGGAGTTACGTAAACAGTTAGAAGCATTAAAACTAAAGAAATCAAGTACTACGTCACATCATACGATACGGTAAATGTGATTCATAATAAATTAAATCGCTCGATTCATGAATCGAATCGATAAAACCGAATCGATAAAATCTGATTTGAAAACAATAACGATAATTTAATGAGACAAAAACATATATGAATATATACAAATATATATACATACAAATACATACACCACAAACATATATCACAACAAACATATATACATATATACAACAACATATACACAAACATATATGAATAAATATAAACATGTATATGTATTCACAAGTATAACGTAGAAAATATACAAATATATATATATTTATATATATATACATTTATATATATACATTTGTATATATACATTTATATCTTCTTTATGCAAGTATGTACATATGTTTCTTGTGTGTATGTTATGTCAAACACTAATATATATATATATACATTTATATCTTCTACGTTTATGCAAGTGTGTACATATGTTTCTTGTGTGTATGTTGCATTCATGTCAAAAATGCAACACTAGTTGGGCTGTTTACTATTCCAATAATAATAAATGAATGATTTCTTACCCTTATGACTGCTTTCACTGGATGGTTCATAATCTACTCAGCTTGTTCATGCTGGTGGTCTAGTGTTCCACCAGTATCAATTAATCTAGCCAATTTCAGTCATATTCATCTTTCCTGGGTTAGAATCTTCAATCTACAATAAAACTTTTTCGCTTACTTAACTCTACTTTTTACTTTACATCTGTCCAGTCAATCCTTGCAGCACTCCCCATACGGGCACACGAAGGTAATCCCTTAGAAATAACTAGTATTTACGCATGGAATGCTGCACCCAAGATCAACTCATTCATTCTCCAGTCCATTAATTTGAAAAATATCACAACAATATTCCGTTGGTCATGGGTCAGAACGCCGTAAGGGTTCAACCTCAAAGGAATGCATTACGTTGCAAATGGCTGTGATTTTTGCGTTAGAAAAGAAGAAAATTATTTATATTACATCTCTCGACTATTTATATTGAGATGAGATTGCCGGGTAACTTTGCCAAAAAAATGGTTGCAAAAATATTTTGTTAGGTTATCAAGGATAGAAATCAATTATCGAGTTTGTAAATAATCGATTACTTTAGAGAAAACTTGATCGTAGACATCTGTAGCCCATAATGTATCCATGTGTTCATAAGAATCACAAATAATTGATGTCAATTTCCCTGACATTTTTTCATTTTGGTCAAGAATTAATTTTTCAGTTTGGTTAATATCGACTAAACTATCGTTACTACCAAAGAATAACAATGTTTCCACGTCCAAATGATGGCCAATAGGGAACGGAGCCACTGTGTGCGACTTGTGTCTCAGTTTTGATGAAATTGAAGGTAATGAACTCAAGCCAACATTATCGGTTTCGTCAAACATTTGAAATCGATTACTATTGATGATTTGAAACCAATGAATTAAACATTTAACTGATGAATTGGAAAATAAATGCGGGTACCCATATTGTTTTTGTTGAATATCGATATTGGCACCCGACCATCCAAATAAGAATTTTAACGAATAATCGACAATTTTCCCATAAATATTACCATAAGATAAACATGACCACAATGTTACTGAAGGTAAGATTGCTCGATTCCCAAACAAACTATATAAGAAACTTGTATCTTTGGCTGATTTTGATACCACTATTTTCAAAATTGAATTATGAAAATTATTAGGAATTATAGCTGGTGATAATCCAATGAATAAGTTTAATCGGGAATTTAAATTGGGATTTAAACTCAAGCTAGCAAATAATTGAGAACAACCTTGAGAAAATCCAATATAATTGATCTTTTCCATATGATTGTAATATTGAGATATATAATTTATGGTATCAGGAATATCAAAATATCCAAATTCATCTAATGAAAAATTCCAAAATTGGGGATTTTTCACCAGTAATGTTAAATGTTTACGAGAATATTTATTACCTCGATTGTTTCCCAACCATACCTCGTATCCTAGATCACTTAATAAGTATGGTAAATTTTTTTTATGTTGGCTACCAATAACAAATAATTCTGAATTAGTTAATAAACCATGGTGAAAATAAACAATTTTCCCATTACTAACTATATTGGGATTTTCTAGTTTATGAATAACTAATAAATACCCATCTCTTGTAGTAACTACGTGTTCTCTAACTATATACCCCGATAATTTGACAATTTCTTGAATATTTTTGGCATGTATCATCAATGATACTGTGGAACTACTTGGGTTACTATTCGGTTCAAATTCAAATAATTTAAATCCAAAAACTTTGGCAAACCCCTTGGATGCTATTAAAATGCATATCCGTATTAATATATCACATATATGTAGTAAAATACTGACAAGCTTCATTGTTAATGAACTATAGTTTTTGCAGCTAAAACTTGTAACCATTCGCGTCAAACAAACACCAGTTCCAAACGAACAGACGAGCTACCATAATTAAACGACAGCCAATCCAAATCGAGTTCTACAATCCAAAGACAGCTCTAGTCATGTAGATTAAACATGGACTCTACAATTTAATTAATCTGTAGGTTAATCGTCGCCCTTTCCAATTGGAATTTTTGTAAAATAAAATCAAAATAAAATGACTTCTACTTTGGAATCGACATCATAAAGACACTTTGTGGTGTTGAAGTTATTGGGGTGTGACTTTTGTATGAATGAAGTAGTAGCGATTCAATGCTGTAGGAGAGAATAGAAGAATTGTAGCAAAAAGGGAAACATATTTGATATCTTGATGAAGAAACAATCTTAGAAGTAAAGAGAACCAATTTGAGCATGGAAATGTTAGAGTTTGTAGTTAAAGACTTTACCTAAATCAAGTTGTAAACAGAAATGCTAGATTTCTGAACAAGAGTTTCATTAACAAAGCTTATTTAATACAATGTTCTTTTCAAATGATCTCTTTACAGGTAAAATTCTACATACAACGGCAATTCACCATGCTGTCGATTCTACTATTCAAGCTACATTTCAATATTCATTATATTTAATGTGTTGACGATTGGATATATTTTTGTCTTATTCTTTTTATCTGAATATACTTCTAATGGTAGTTTAACTACAGCAAATTAGATATTTCAACCCCAGTGAAAGGTAGTAGACATACTAATGAAAAATCAATCAACCACACCTTACAAAGCTTCAATCAGCACGATTCAAGTAAACTGGAGAGTTTAAACTCATGCTCAATTTGTTTAAACTGACATGTAGTTTATGAAGTACAAGTACAGCTGCTGATTCTCTCATTGAATTGCATCTCGTTTTTTAAATGATCCGTGTATTTCGAAATGTTGTTACTATAAGTTGAAAGCGTATATACATGTATTATGAACAACATAACTAGTGAACAATGAACCTAGATTGAAAATTCTCCAGCCATCGTATACGTTCGATTGTGGTTGCAATACAAAAACTTGCTAGATACGGATTTTTTTCCAGTCTATACCATAATTGAACAATCAATATGATTTGACATATTGACCTTTGAGTTCCTATTTAATGCATCGCTTGTAATTAAATGCTTAATCAGCGATACTGAAGCGATTTCTGTGATGATTATTTTACAGTTCAAAATATCCCAAACCATTTCTTTCTACTCAGGCTTGATTGGTGCAATTCTTGACTCAATTCTTGACTCAATTCTTGAGCAAATTGTTTATGTTGATCAAATTCACGCAATAATTGTTCTTCTTGTTCCTGTTGAATCCTTTCTGCTTCCAATACGTGCCTTTCTGATGGTCTATTCAAAGCATATTCTCCTTCTTGGGTTTTCCTAATCGGTTCAGGGATATAATCAGTATCTCTAACATTCTTGACAACGATGCTTGAACCTTTTGGATGATACAAATCATTATATTCTTCGTCATTAAGACCAAATAATCGTTCTTTCATTCTTAACTGGGCTCGATAGAAGTCACTCATAACATTTTCTCGTCCATCGTTCCATCTCTGGAAAAATGCAAAATAAATCACTATCGACCCTCCGATTATTGTTCCAAACCATCGACTACCAGTGTTCAACCGTTGATTGGTATCAACTCTTCTCAATACCTTATATTGTCCCGGGTACAATTCGGATAATGGTCGAGGGGTATAATTCAATCGCTTCATAGTCTCATTCACTTTCTTATACTGAGTGGGCTGCTTGGGTATACTACTAAACCCCCCTGGTTGTTGACCAGGAATTTTGAATTCGGATGGATATCCTTCTGGTGGCCTAGTATCAGTGGGATCATAGGGATTATAAGGAGCTTTGGGAGGAGTCCAACCCTTTGGGTTCGGTCTTCTTTCGATTTCAAATTGGTTATCCTCCTTGGTCATCGTGTATTAGCTAAAAGATTGTCTTTAGTTAGTTAGTATGGATCATTTGGTGATGGGGAAAATTTCACTGTGAGCATTCGATTTTGGTGAGGTTAACAGTATCCAATCATTTGCAGGTCAATTGACATAAGATGCTGGTGGTAATGTCAGTAATCAGAGACTTCTTTTCGTTAGAAGCATTGGACACTCGACTTGGTCCTTCCACCGATTTGAAAAAGCGAGAATTAGTTATAAAAAGAGCTAGTGCCAAATCAAGATGGAAGACTCTTGAATATCGGGTATATGTGTTGGTATGCTGCTTGGTGGTGCCGTTGTTGTTGAAGACAGCTATGGACGCTTCAAACGAAACCAATCCCAATTATCACAAGTTTGAACATTTATTGAGTAATGGGTGGATGTTTGGTAGAAAAGTTGATAATAGTGATCAACAATATCGATTTTTCAGGAATAATTTTTTCATGTTGTTAATGTTAGTTGGTGCTCATGTGAGTTTAAGAAGATTAGTTGATATGGTGCTAGATTTGCCGTATCGAACTTTATTTGATTTTTGTTTTGGGGTATTTTTTCTAGTTGGTGCTCATGGAGTTAATAGTTTGAAAGTTTTGATCCATTTCACTATAATGTTCTGTATTGGAAGATATATTCATAATAGAAAAGTGGCTACATGGGCAACTTGGATCTACGGAATCTCAACCTTATTTATCAATGATCAATATCGAGATTTTAAATTGGGAATAGATGTGGTGGATACCGGATTTAAAGGTATAATTGATAGATGGGATGTATTTTTTAATTTTTCATTATTAAGAATGATATCATTCAATATGGATTATATTGAAAAGATGAAAGAAATTGATTCTGGGAAAAATCAAGTTGATAAAATCGATGCTAGTGCTTTACATGAATTAGATGATAAACAACGGTTAGTAGCTCCATTACCAATTTCCGATTATAATATAGTCAATTATTTTGCTTATCTTACCTATACCCCTTTATTTATTGCTGGACCCATCATTACATTTAATGATTATATTTATCAATCTAATTATCAACAACTTCTTTCAGTCAAAGATTATAAAAGAACTATAATTTATGGTTTAAGACTAGTATTTTGTATTTTGGTTATGGAATTCATATTACATACAATGTATGTTGTTGCAGTATCAAAAACTAAAGCTTGGGATGGTGATACCCCATTTCAAATTTCAATGATTGGGTTTATTAATTTGAATATCATTTGGCTTAAATTATTAATTCCTTGGAGATTATTTCGATTCTGGACTTTATTAGATGGTATTGATCCTCCAGAAAATATGATTAGATGTATGAGTAATAACTTTTCTGCTTTGGCATTTTGGAGGGCATGGCATCGTTCTTTCAATCGGTGGGTTATTCGATATCTTTATGTCCCCTTGGGGGGAGGTAGTTCTAATAGAATTGTCAATAACTTACTAGTATTTAGTTTTGTTGCTATTTGGCATGATATTGAATTAAAATTATTAATGTGGGGATGGTTAGTGGTAATATTCTTATTACCAGAAATTGCTGCAACATTAATATTCAAAAAATATGAAAACAAATGGTTTTACCGACATTTATGTGCAGCTGGTGCTGTTATCAATATTTGGATGATGATGATTGCAAACTTATTTGGATTTTGTCTTGGTCAAGATGGTACTGTTGGTTTATTAAAAGAAATGTTTCAAACTTTACATGGATTTAAATTTTTTGTTATAAGTTCATGCTGTCTTTTTATTGGATCTCAAATAATGTTTGAAAGGAGAGAATCAGAAATCAGAAATGGCATATATGTTAGGTGCTAGATGTTAGTTATAGTATACTATTTGTAGATAAATATAATATGCAGGAAGCTTTTGGTATAGGTTTTTCACATTTTCAGATTATATGGTTAGACCCATTTTGAAATTTAAGAAGGTATGGCGCCAGCGGTTCCACTTCTTAGTCGTAAAGAAGCTCTTTTGAAATATTCGAAGCAATTAGCTGATCCTGAAAAGTATCATTGTCAACTCAAATCAATTATTCAACATGAATGCGTTTTTAATGCCAATTCTAAAATTGATTCTGAAGTGCCAGCTGAAATAATTTGTTTACCATTTAAACGAATATTTCAACGATGTTTGATTGAAGAGTTGACAAGAGTTGATGGTAAAAAGCAAAAACTTCAAAAATGGGTCAATATTGAAATAACAGATAAGAATACTAATCGTGATTTGATTGAAGATGAACGATATTCACAAATTGTTAATGATTTCGTTGCCGTTAGTAAGAATTTTGATAAATGGTTTTATCATGAAGTTTAACAGGTCCAAAGACTGGGTTGTAGATAATGTATATTAGAAATCATAATTAAGACCAATCTATACCTGTAGATTACGTACAGTAAATGTGAATTAAACATCTAGACTAATTATAGACTAATATATACTCAAATATAGACTAGAGTATCTACATTAAACTATCTTGACTGCAACTTAGACTGGAACATGACTCATGGAACACACATAAAAGTGAATTATACATACCCTGGAATATACACCCAGGAACATCCACCCTGAAAAGTATACCCTAGAATTTATACCCTAGAATGTATATCCCTGGAAGGTATAGTCTGAAATATATATACTTCAAACTGATCCAAAAAAATAGTAACCAATTGTGATGGGGATGAACCATTGACATCACTGGCTCTCAGTAAGTTGAGCCTTCCTTTGGTTGAACTAGTTTCTTAACTCCTGGGCTTGCCATAGCCAATCTGATTTCTAGCAACACCGTTTCCATGGTGTAATGTCTTTTCCAGTTCTTCAAGATATCCAACTTATCAGGAACTACATTACCTTGGTCATCCACACAAGGCAAATTGATCTTATTGATAAATCTTACTTTTGGCGGCTTATCAGGATAACTGGCATCACAAACGATTGTCAAACTATAAATTCGATTCTCATGAGTAGAATGAGGTGGTCCCAAGATGGTTCCATTCCAATAAGTCATAGTAATATCATCCTGATTGGTTAATCCATAACTAATTGATTCAGCTCCTAACCCTTTTTCTCCCTTTTCAAGTTCTTCCAAAAGCTTGAAATTCCTAGGTCTAATCGTGTTAGTCAACCATTCATCAATTCCTTACTAATATACTTACATTTTGCTCATCTTGCTTGTGGTTTTATTGTATTGTGACAATAGTAAATGATTTTTCACTATCAAAAACTTATCACCAGTTTTTCTGTGAGTGAGACAAACTGGTTATGAAAAATCACTAACAACTAGACTTTTTTATTTATCATGTCTAGCACGGCACTGTCGCCCTTTATAGATCATCCAGACGTGTCCGACGTGCTACGAGATGACTCCCAGTTTAACAATCGTCAAACAATCAGCAATTTACGGTTTCAATTGGCTAGTTTGGAGACAGAAAAGGATTTGCTAAAAAAGGAAAACGATGGCCTAGTCGATGCTTATGAACGGTTATTGGGTGAAAAGAACGAAGAATTAAAGAAATTACAAACTAATTTTGACTATTTATATGAAGAAAAGTCCAATTTACAGTCAAAGCTTACCAATCAGCAACAAATTGAAAAATCTTCATCCAAGAATTTACAACATGAATTTGATAAATTGAAACTGGAAAATACCAGTTTGAATAGTAAAATTCAATCTTTAGAATCGACTAATCGTCAATTGTCAAAAAATTTGCAAAAAATTCAATATGAATACAATTCTCAAAATTCAATAAATAACCAATTATCAAACCAAGTGCAACAATTGAAATCTACCATAAATGATATCAATAAAGAGAATTCAAATCTTGTATCGAAACTAACTTTACATTCTCAAAAATTGAAACTGGGATCCGACGTTTATGATAGTTTAAATGCTAAAAATGCTAGTTTACAAAGAATTAATTCAAATTTGCAAGCAAAAGTTGATCAATTCTTACAAAATAAAACTCAAAACGAATTGCTAAAGCAAAAAATCTCTGGTTTATCCAAAAAGCTCGATTATTTAAATAATATTGAAGAAAAATACTGCCAATTAGAAATTGATTACTTACAATTGAAATCAAACTTTGACAATTACTTTCAAGTTATTGATAATGCAATTAACTCTCAAGATCTTCCAGAAATTAAAGTCAGAAAATTTGCTGAAAAATTTAAAGAAATTGAATATCAATCACTAGTGTATCAGGAGAAATATAATGAAATCAATTCTCAATTTAATCAAAGTCAATCTGAGTTGAAATCATTAAGTGAAACTAATAATGAATTGAATGAAATGATTGAATCATTAAGCCAAGAATTACAAGCCAAGAATGATATTATTATAAAGCTTGAAAGACAAAATGTTCTAAAATCAGATGAGATCGATTTTTTACGAAAATTAAATAAAGAATTAACCAAGAAGGAAGAGGCGAATTCAGAAACAAAATCTTTCCAAGAATATGTCACTAATCTAGAGACATTAGTGGAAAGACATAGAAATGAGATAGCTCAACTTCAGAAACAAAACGCTTCAGTGACAACGTTACAATCAACCCCTAATAAAAGGTCTCGACCCATTGATGATAATGGTAATATTATAGATTATCAGAAAATAAATCTCGAACTATCGTCCAAAATAAAGCAACTCCAAGATGACTTAAAAACTTTACAACAAAAGTTAACTTCATATGAAACTATTTCAAGTAAGAAAAAAGATCTTACAATACTTAAACTCAAAAACAACCCAGCAGATAATGACCAGAAAATTAAACTCGAAACATTGAATCTCTTACGACAGGAGAACGAGTCTTTGTTGCAAAAAACACTAGATGCTCTGGATACTGTCCCTAAAGCTGTATTCGAAAGACAGGAGTTTGATAAACAGTCTCTACAAATGGAAATCAATCAGTTAGTAAAGCGAAACAAACGACTCACTGACACTTATTCTCAAAAAAGTAAAGAAATTCTTGCTGCTATCTCGAAATTCTTCGGTTTTAGTATTGAATTCTTGTCCAATCCAATGAATCCGAAAAGCTTATCTTCTCGAATTAAGTTAACATCCCGTTATATAAAAGACGTGAATACTTATTTGATTCTCAACATTGACTCCAGATCATTGAAGGCGGTTGGTGATTCCGAGTTCAAGGATATAATAGAGCAACTACTGTTGGAATGGGTTGAAGAAAAGGGCCAAATTCCATGTTTTTTGAGTGCATTAACCCTAAAGCTACACGAGAAATATCTATAAATAATTTATATTGTACTATACTTTTAATACTTCCTGGGATACTAGTTCTAATATTTGTAGTGGATCCTTTTCAAAATTATCTATACTCTTATTTATGTGATTCCAAGTATCACCCCTATTAATTTGATCATAGCTATCATTAAATTCTTTGATAAATTTTGCAGTTTCTTCAGAATTTGAGTTAGATTTCATATACAAATAGGACCAGGCCCAACAATCTCCATTATTTTTATCACTTTTCAAACTTCTGTCAAACCATGGTTTTGCCTTGGATAGCTTCCCATCCATCCAAAACAAAACACCGATTTTCAACAAAATATAGCCAGAATTATTCGTTTTTTTTAATGCTTCTAACAATGCTTTTGGTCTTTGCGACTTTGGTAGCAATTCCAAATGCTGTGCCCAAATTCTTGGAGAATTTGAGAAAAGCTGAAGCGCTTTACTGATTATTAGTCTAGCAGACTTAAGATCCTCGTTTCTTCTCTCTAATTTAATTTTTGCTTCCCATAAGTAATCACAATCTGGATTCAGTATGACGGCATTATCTAAGACTGACCTTGCTTTAATAATATTATGTAAATATTTCTCATCAATTTCAGCAAGTATTATCCATAATGCAGAAAACTTTGGGCACTTTCGGGTACTTATAGCGGCAAATTCCCTAGCTTCGTTTAATTTGCTACCATCTCTCAATAAATGTTGAACCTTCTGAAGACAAATTTTTTCACAGTCTGGAAATTTATCAAGTGCCTTCTCGATAACTGATAAAATTTTACTTCTGGAATGTATCTTTGGGTTGACTGTGTTTAAGCATTCTAACAAATGAATATGTTTGTACCATATTCTGCGTGAATTTGAGCAGTGAAGTATGGATTGTTCAGAAAGTTCAGTGGCCTCTAAATAATTTGCATTCTTAACCTCTAATTTTACTCTAGCAATCCATAAATCTTCATTTGTCAAATTGCTCTTTGAAGATTCCGATAAAATTCTTCTTGCTTCAGGTATATCATTGTCTAAAATCCACTTGTCTTTCGCAAACATTAACGAAAATAACACATTTCCGGGATTAAGATTAATTGCTTTTTGATAATACTCATAAAGCCTTGAAATCTTTTTCCCTTCTTTTAAAGATTCCAATATTTGTATCCAACCTTCCGTATTATTAGGGTACTTCAGAATTATATAATCATAAATCATTTGAGAAATATTTTCGGGATATACTGAAGCTTCATATAATAAGTCTGATAAAGAAGATTCAATATTATTGTTGGCCATAGCACACCGTACCAATGCTTTAGAAGTTTGTGGGTAACCTTGGGCCTCACAAGTAGTTGCAAAATCAAACAAGGAAGTTCTTTCAAAACTCTTTTGAACTGTTTTCAATCCTTTATCCAAAATTTTAAACAATTTTTCACCTGTTATGTTTTCATTTTCCCGTTCCTCCAATTTTGCAGCGGTAATCCAGACTTCAAAATTATGAGGTAATTGTTTTCTGGCTTGATTTAGCAAATCCTTCGATTCCTTGTAGCTTGAAAGCGCTATCAAAGCCAAAAAGAATGGCCAGTATTTAGGACACAATTCTAGAGCTTTTTGAAGTAATTTTTTAGCATTTGCAGCATCTTCTTGTAGTTCAATTAATTTCTCCCATAAATTAGTATTCGATGGTAATGATTCCAAACCTTGCATTAATATATTTTTCTTCAATGACAAATCGGATTCAAGCTCATATGCTTTTAACCATAAAAGTTCTGATTTTGGATTAAATCTTAAACCTTTTGATATTATTCCTTTGGAAAAGATCAAATCTTCCAGTTTTAATTGATGAATTTTCAAGTTTTCAAGCCAAATGTCCTCATTTCTGGGGACTCGTTTACAACCTTCATTTATTAAATTTTTGGCACTAGTTAAATTTTTAGCTTGAAGCTCTAAACGGGCGGAAGCAATCCAGGAGCTAGCTTTATTTGGTTCAGTTTTTCTCAAAGAATCTAGAATTAATCTACTTCTTTCGATATTGGCAATTTGAGATGCATCTGAATCATCAATGTCTTGGATGGAGTTAACATCGTATTCATTTTCAATATTTTTGGGGATGAGACTATCCAATTGCTTATTTAAAAGTTCAGTTCTCGATCTAGAAATCGAATCAAAATCAGTGACTTTGGAAATGCCATTTGCTATCAATGAATCTGGAGCAGCATAAGTTCTTTGATTTTGCTTTTCTAGTAGCCTTTGTCGTTTATTTTTCCTAGTAAAATCTCCAGCTTCTGGCAAGTTTTCCCACTCTTCTACAGTGACTGTAGTTAGACTCCGTTTCAAGTCAGCAAATCGCTCTCGTAAAGAATTATCTTCAGGTTCATGGGTATTTGTAGTTTTCTTATTCATTCTATTCTCGATTTCCTCATAAATCCTATCAGCTTCCAAATCTTCGTCATCTTCCTTGCTTCGCTTACTTAAAAGTCCCACATCATTACCATTGGTGAATTCTGACTCAAAATCGTCATCTTCATCTCCTCCTATAAAACTAGGCTCAATTTTCAGTATTCTCGTATCAGCACTGGTACTAAACCCTACAGCTCCTCGACCAATACCAGCAACATACCCTGGCGGTGGCTCTTGGTATAAAAATGACTTATCCATCGACTAAAACCCAGCCCCCGTCTATCAAAATCATTTACTTTGCAACTATTGTTAATGAGTTTATCAATTGGTATTAACTTGTGCCTGCATATAATTGGGCATCGAGATCATCGGGAATTTTTCAAAATGGTAACAGTTAAACAAGTTTTTCAAATTGAATAGGAAGCAAGTTATGTCTAAGAGAACAGCTTCTGATGATATTGATAGGCATGCAGTGAGCTCTGCTGTTAAAGTCAATGAAAATGATGTTCCAAGTTCCAAACAAAATGGTGCCAGTGAGCAAGATATTGAGATGGGAGAATTTGAAGATCCATATGGAGATGATTTTGAAAGTGATGGAGAAGTCATTGAACTTGATGATGAAGCAGATGAAGATTTGGAATTGGATGAAGTAGCTGCTGCTGAGAAGATTGAAGAATTAGAGAAAAGGGAGCAACAACAAGAAAATGAATCAACAATATATTTACCTCATAAATCAAGACCTTTAGGACCAGACGAAGTTTTGGAAGCCGATCCTTCGGTTTATGAGATGTTACATAATGTTAACTTACCTTGGCCATGTTTGACTCTTGATGTATTGCCTGATAATCTTGGTAATGAAAGACGAAAATATCCAGCAACAGTTTATCTTGCTACTGGTACTCAAGCTTCAAAAGCAAAAGATAACGAATTGATAACTATGAAATTATCGTCATTAGCCAAAACATTGGTTAAAGATGAAGACGAAGATGATGATGATGACGATGATGATGACGAATATGATGTTGATCCAATTATGGATAGTGAAACTATACCATTGAAATCAACTACAAATAGAATAAGAGTTTCACCTCATGCACAATCAACTGGAGAATATTTGACTGCCACCATGTCCGAATCAGGAGAAGTTTTTATTTTTGATTTAGCATCCCAATTTAAAGCATTTGATACCCCCGGATTTATGATTCCAAAATCGGCCAAAAGACCTATTCATACAATTAAGAACCATGGGAATGTTGAAGGTTATGGTTTAGATTGGTCTCCTTTAATAAACACGGGCTCTTTATTGACTGGTGATATGACGGGTAGAATTCATTTAACATCAAGAACTACTTCTAATTGGGTTACCGATAAAACTCCATTTTATGCATCCGATTCTTCAATAGAAGATATTCAATGGTCAACTGGTGAAAATACCGTTTTTGCATCTGCCGGATGTGATGGTTATGTTAGAATATGGGATACTAGATCCAAAAAACATAAACCAGCTATTTCTGTAGTTGCATCTAAATCAGATGTCAACGTTATTTCATGGTGTAATAATATCAACCATTTGTTAGCCTCAGGTCATGATGATGGAACTTGGAGTGTTTGGGATTTACGTAATTTCAATCCTCAAACTTCAAATCCATCTCCAGTAGCTCATTATGATTTCCATAAATCGCCAATAACTTCAATTTCATT
This sequence comes from Suzukiozyma pseudoglaebosa, assembly GCA_030705115.1. Taxonomy (NCBI): domain Eukaryota; kingdom Fungi; phylum Ascomycota; class Pichiomycetes; order Serinales; family Debaryomycetaceae; genus Suzukiozyma; species Suzukiozyma pseudoglaebosa. The sequence continues at coordinate 20,128 of JANIWI010000015.1, read as the reverse complement.
CAATCCATCTGATGAGTCAATTATTGCAGTTTCATCAGAAGATAATACTGTGACTTTATGGGATTTAGCAGTAGAAGCTGATGATGATGAAATTTCTCAGCAAAGAAAAGAATTACAAGAATTACAAGATATTCCACCTCAATTATTGTTTGTGCATTGGCAAAGAGATGTCAAAGATGTTAGATGGCATAAACAGATACCTGGGTGTTTGGTATCCACTGGTGGGGATGGTTTGAATATTTGGAAAACAATTTCTGTTTAGAAAATTAATAACAAAAATTGTAAATATATGGGCAATAATAAAATAAATGATATAGACATCTATAAGTAAATCACAATGTACATTAAATAAACTAATTTATTTATTTTAATCGAGAGAATTATTACCAATCGCTTCATCTAGGGACTAGTTCTCGAAACTAGCTATATTACAGTTTTACTTGTAAACTCCTTACTTTTTTGATTCCACATAGTCTTCCGTTTTTATATTAATATTCAAAATTTCCAAGTTTGTGTATGGAAAAATTGCTGAAAAGTACAGATTAAAAGGTTATACAATTCAGGAATCAAGTTATGGTATTTCATATTCAAGAAAATCGTTGTTTGATCGAATTTCTTCGGGAAATTTTTAACTTGTTTCTTGTTATCTGTTCTTATAACAGAATTTTGGTAAATTTACAAAAATTACCACATTTTCAAAAAAAAAAAAAAAAAACAATTTCTTTGGTGATAAATGCAAATGAATGGATTCAAACGATCTTTATAGAATAAGAATCCCCTATATTAGCCTACTTGATCTTTAGTTTTTGTTATTCAAGTTTATTACATTGTAATTTGAATTTTCAGAAAAAGTGGAGTTCTTTCAATATACATTATGAAATATCATACAAATCTATAATAATAAAATTATCTGGTGTATGACCATTAACATCAAGCTATAATTCTAGACTTTTTTGATTTACGTCGTAGAGAATCTTAAATAGCCAGAAGTAAGCAGAGTATATTATTTGGTGACAAATAATACTAGAGTCTACAATCATAAACACTATGACCTCAGAGTCCATTTACTATAAATGATATCCATATGACTCCAAAGTCTATAATCAGCGACGCAAACTGACTTAGACTCCTTTTACGTGTTTCTATAGCCAATAATCAACCATAAGAATTGCCACAGATTATATTTATCAATCTCTACAGCCAATTACAAACCACTGTACTCCTTGTTTTTGTGTTGTACAACCCATGATATCAACCATTATGTCGTTTAAATTTAACTTCAAAGTTTGTATAAACTACGGTTAACCCATATAATTGTCACAGACTCCCTCTAGATAGCTCTTTGGCTATAAATTCCGAGCAAAGCGGTACAGATTTCGTCAAGCTACTATTAAATATTGTGAGTGGCTATAACATCAGGGAACTATGCTGATCCAATTCAACAATTAATATCTTGAACATTCCACTCTCAGTAACTACGAATTAAGGTCAGTAGCTCTAAGTAAGTTTGATACTAAATCTCATACCTTAACAAAAGTCTTTTCGTGGAAAACATAGCATATCCACCTCCAAGCAGGTAGAATAAACTCAACCATTTGAGCAATCACTTGACGTTAAATTTTTGGTAAATTCAGTTTACCAACTGAGTTTAGAGAATAAATTTTTCACAAATTCTGTTTACCAACTGAGTTTACTCTTTTATTCAACTGTTGTATCTTCGACTCTACTTCGAACCAGAAGTTATTTTCTCTAATCATTAAAGCCAGATATCTTTCAAATATAATCATATTTTTAATCACTAATTGATGCATTTGCTTACTCAAATTGATGATGTCTTGCTTTTTAGATTGAAGTTTGGCATGAATTTCGTCATATTTATACTGCTTATCTTGTAGAACATCAATATGATTAATGATCTTGGGTATATCCATTCTACTTAGCTCATTCAAGTTATTGTATGCCTCAACAATAACTGGATACTTCATTTTAATTAATAACAGTTTCTGATGCAAATCAACTTCATCTCCGCCGGTATCAGAAATAGTTGAATCTGATTTCAAAAAATTCTGTTCCTGAAGCAAATCGGTACCATCAGCATTAACATTAGGCTGGATACAAACTTGCTTCCACAATTTCAAGTCTTTCATAATTCGATTCAATGTTACAAATTCGTTATTATCATCATAAATTTCATTCAACTTGGATTTTAACCTATTGATCAACGTTTTCAAATCAGCAGATTCAAATTCACTCGGTTCGCCCAATCGAACCGCTAACTTGTCCAACCGATAGCTCAATTCTGTGTATGTATCCATTGTTAAACCAAATATGAACCCTCTATCATTTTTCATAGTGAGATGCTCATTGCACAACAATGCAACTGAGGAATGATGCTACCGAGAGAAGGTGCTAGAGACAACACCCCGGTTGAGTCTGAAGCTGGTAGTGCTAGTGGTTCTGTAGAGTCAACCGGTGATAAGGGTAAAGCTGCTATCAAATTGGGTGATGCAAGAAATGATAAAGGTGATTCTGGACTCATCAACAAAGTTGAAGTTGAAGTTGAAGTTGCAGGTAAGAAGCTTGTAGCGGATGAAGGTGATCGAAAGAATGCTGAGATAGGTCAAGAACCAGGTAACGGTGAAATTGAATTCGAGACTCGTGGGAAAGACAATGACTTAGATGGTATTCGTAAAAGACAGAAGTTGGGTCTGGTGTTGATTGATTTACCTCAGAATGAGCGCTATATTCATTCCTATACTATAGATTCGGAGATTACAGTATTGACCAAAGCATTGAACGATTCATTGGTAATCACGGGTGATTTCAATGGAAATCTTAAGTTTTGGAAAGTAATAGATGGTGATTCTTTAACCATGTTGAAAACTTATAAGTCTCATAAAAATGAAGTTAAACAGTTGATTTTAAATCCCGATGAGTCCAAACTACTAAGCGTGGGTAGAGATGATAACAAAGTGGTTATTTTTGACTTGGCTAGTATTGATTTGATTCACTCTATTAAATTATCATTTGTACCAAATACAACTACACCTTATACCACCTGTTGGTTTCAAGAAGATAAAGTGCTATTTAGTGAATTTGAAACGAATAATCTTGTTTATGTATTATTAGATGATGATTCTACTGTACTAGAATTACCCAAAATTCATAAATTTCCCATATTGTATATTGGTTATCACAGAAACAATAATTTCTTCATATCTATAGATAGCAAGAGTATGATTGAGATATGGGATCCAAATACTAACAACTTACCCAAATCGGTTTTATTCAAGTTAAAGTCTCAAACTGATTTATTTGATATTGTCAAGAATAAACAAAAAGTTAACGGATTCTGTATTTCGAGTGATTTTAAATCATTTGCAACTTTATCGTCTTCAAGCAATTTGATTCGAATATTTGATAGTCATACTGGTAAAATAATTATGAAATTATCACTACCCATCAATAATGAAGAAAATAAAATCATTTATTTTACAAAAAATGATAAACTTTTGATTGTACCATCTGAATCTTTAAATTTGATTGATATAAGAAACGGTGAAGTGCTCAAGTCTTATGGAAATTATGATGTAAAATTACTTCAACTTGAATTTAACAGTTCCATTCTTTTGGACAAAATTAACCCAAAAGTGGCAAGGGCAGAGATGATGAAAAGTAAGAAAACCTCAATACATAAACCATTACTTGTACTGATAGCCAGCAAGGGTAATAAATTGTTTGTGTTTGGAAATAGCGAAACTGAGTTGGATTCTCGTGATTTTGATTTAGTATCAAAATCATCAAAACAGTTAAAATACGATTCGAGAGTGACAAATGCAGTTTTACATACTACTTTCGGTGATATAAAAATAATGTTATTTAATAAGCTTGCACCTAAAACTGTCGAAAACTTTGTTAAGTTAGCAGAAAAAAACTACTACAATAACGTAATCTTTCATCGTGTAATCAAGAAATTCATGATTCAAACCGGGGATCCGCTAGGAACTGGAACTGGAGGTGAATCTATTTGGGGTGGCCATTTTAATGATGAATTCAATATGCTCTTGACTCACTCGAAGCCATTCATGGTAAGCATGGCAAATGCTGGTCCAAATACCAATGGTTCCCAGTTTTTCATTACAACAGAACCAGCCAATTATTTAGATAACAAACATACCATTTTTGGTGAGGTGATTCAAGGATTTGATGTGGTTAAGGCAATTGAAAGTGTGAAAACTGACAAAACCGATAAACCAATCGATCAGATAGCAATTTTATCCATCACTTTGACCGAAAAGAAATAATTCCATCTTGTATTTAGATAAGTACGATTAATGTTAACGAATAATTGACAATGTATCTCATTCTTCTTCACTGCTAATATCATCATTCTCAACTAATTTTCTTAAGCTGACTGGCTTTTGATTAGTTGGATTGGGATTCGTGAAATTGGTGGTTTTATTTCGAGAAGTTGTTCCATCGTCAATTTTAATACTCGAAAATTGATAATTATCATAATCGCTTTCTTCAGAATCGATATCTAATTCTAAAGACACCATTGGCGACGCTCCAAAAGTTGAAGATTTTTCTGGAGGTGAAACCTTTTCTTCCTCCAAAACCTCAGCTAATTGATCTTCTAAATCCTTAAATTCATCATCGATATCCATATCGGAGGACTCTTTTTTCTTTGCTGGTTTTGAAGTGAGCTCATTAACTTTTCTCCTTGAACCAGTAATTACCTTTTCAGGCATTTCTGTAGACTTTGTGACTAGTTTTTTCCGCTGGTCATTCACTTTGTCATTGTTGTCTTCATCAATTATAATAACCGGGAATTCATCCTCAAAATCGCCCAGATCTAAATTATCAAAATCGGATGCACTAATTATTGGTTCTACATCGATATCTGGAGTATTATTTGCGGTTGGGGGTCTTTTAGAAGATACTGAAGGTTTGGACGAAGTGATTTGTTTTTTGGTTCTTTGTGCTTCCCGCTTAGCTTCCAATTTCTTATCAAGTTCTTTTCTAGCAATTTGTTTCAATTTTTCTTCCTGTTTATTCTTCTGCTTTTGGGCTTCCCGCCTACGCTCTTGTTCACGTTCTTGTTCGCGTTTTTTGGTTTTTTCAATTAATTTCTCCTGTTGTTGAAGTCGAAGTAATTCACTATCTTCGCCTTGTTGAGACGCTTGTTGATCCCAATTTTTCATTTTTATTTGTAATTTTGATGCATTTCTAGTTTTACTAAGCCGGATAGTACTGTCTAGTTTTTTCAAATGAGCAATATTATTATCATCAAACGTTATATAGTACGAATCATTACCAATGGTGGAAGATTTATGTCGTTGGGGTATACCTTCAAATATTATTTCGTCACCATCTGTCGATTTTACATTCAAAACACATTCGTTGTCTATCTGATATAGTTTCAATGGCTGATTCTGATCCATCGAATCGGGTATAAACCCATACCTCAACGCTAAATTGGTTGTATTTGAGCTATCAAACAATCCTGAAACATCAAGTTCATATTCTCCGTCTTGCAACCGCATGTTTACCCCCGGTTTAAACACTCCAATGACAACAAATTCAGATTATCTATCGATTCGCCAAACAATATTATCCCCTTATCTACCACAAGTGTCCCCTTATCAAACAATTCAATATTCGTCTTTACCTTAACTTTTATCTTACCATAAATTTGGTGATAGATCAGTGTCCTGCACATAGACTGGGATTAACCCGATTTGGGTTTGAATCAAACTAAGAGCTAAAGAAGATACTAATAACCAGAGAGCTGACAATGGCTCCAGGATCAATACAGACGGATGAGATAAGTATATTTCATCCCAAGGTGATCTTTTTGTCTAGTGGGCTAACTGCGGGTGGATTTTTGGGGTTTAGATTTTATCGACATCATCTTCGTAGGGTGAGGACATATATGGATCTTTCAACTAGGATAATCGAAGGACAAGTTAAGTTGTATGGCAAGGTAACCCGAGTCGGAGATGGTGATAATTTTCGGTTTTATCATACTCCAGGTGGAATATTGATGGGGTGGGGATGGTTACGAACTGTCCCCACAACTAGAAGTGAGTTGAAGGATGAAACTTTGATGATTAGATTATGTGGGGTTGATGCTCCTGAAAGGCTGCATTTTGGAAAACCAGCCCAGCCTTACTCTGAAGAAGCTTTAATATGGTTGCAAAACTATTTGAATGGGAGAAATGTTACTATTACTCCTTATTCGATAGATCAATATAAACGAGTAGTAGCAAGAGCTCAGATATGGAAATGGACAGGTAAGAAAGATGTGAGTGCTCAGATGCTCAAGCAAGGATTGGCTGTAGTTTATGAAGCCAAGACAGGTGGTGAATTTGGTGATAATGAACAATTATATCGAAGGTTGGAGCAGAAATCAAAGAAAAAAAAACGAGGGTTATGGTCATTGAAACAACCAGTTTCACCAGGTGAATATAAAAGAACCCATTTGCATGGAGGTTAGAAAATTGTATTATATAGATTAATTCATAGCATATTAGTTACGAGTTTGTCAGTATTCCAATTTCTCCTATCCTCTTTTGTTGATTTACAAACTAAACTCTACAATTAAAGTCTTGAGAAACGGATCTTTACATTCAATTTATTGAAGACTTAGAATGACGGCTCCTATACACAAATTCTATTTCCTGTGGTTTCTTTTACTGCAAAAGTTCGCCAACTTGAGCAGCTAAGCTCGTTGCAGCTTCTGGTGAGGATGCTTCAGCATAAACACGAACAGCATCTTCAGTACCAGATGCTCTCACAAAACATCTTGCATCTGCAAATTGAGATACTAAAGAATCAATCTTTTCTTGTATTCCAGCTGGCTCAACCAATGTTCTTTCGGCATTAGTGGTTTTGAAAATCGATCTATCAGCTACAATAACTTTTGTTAATCGATTTGGTAAATCAGTGTATGACTTATTCCAATCTTCAGGAGATAACTTTAAGTAATGACAAATAATCAATACAGCCAATAGATCGGAAATTGCGTCACCAACACATTGATTGATTAACCTTGTAAATTCACGTAAAACCTTGAGTGATTTTTCTTCTTCTTCACTAGATGGCTTATAAGCAAATATTTTATCTTCAGCTTCAGGAGCAAATACAACGGTACCATGGCCATTTGCCTCAAAATAAATACCAATATCAAAGTTTTCAGCTTCATGATGTAAATGTTTGACCCCAGTTGGAGTACAGCGTACAGGTAATTTCAACACTTGTTCAATATATTTGGTTGAAGATCCATTAGCGTAAGCAGTTTGAACAACCCCAATATTCAAGTTCAAATCTTTGATTTTTTCAAATAATTGTTGAAAAAATAATGCCATCAAAGTTGCAAGCTTATCACCATCTAATAATTTAAATTTACCATCTTCATTTTGATAATAGCAAATCAATCTATCAGCGTCACCATCAAATGAAGCATACAACTTATTTGGCACCACATTGTCGACGTTATTAGGTAATCTCTGGCCAGTTTTCACAAAATCTGCTCCACAATCAAAATTAAGTAAATTTGGTTGATTATAATCTTGATTAATTAATTTAAATTCGATTTCGTTTGATAATTGAGTGTTTATCAATTGTTGAACTTTAGGAGCTCCGACTCCATTAGCAGCATCGATGGTAATTGATATTTTGTCTTGATTTGAACACAATTGATAAATTTCTTTGAATGAATTTGCAAGTTTAGTGTAATAACCCAATTCAGTAGGTTCGCCAAACTTTGGATCATTCAAACATCTAGTTATATAATGTAATTGAGGAGTTGTAAACAATTCATAATCAGTAACCTTTGAATTTGGCAAAGAATTAATACCATCAATTGTTGAATTTGACAACCTAGGACTAGATTCACGGGAGTCTCGAGCAATAACCACATTTGCTGGTTGGTTCAAATCAATACCAACCTGGTTGATAATAGTTTCAATGTTTGTAATTAATTCATCGTGGCTAGAATTAGCTAATAACGTAGCATAAGCTTCCCAACTCGACTCCAACATGGTTCCCAAAGGATCAACAACTTTCACTCCATTATCTTCGGGTGGGTTATGCGATGCTGTAACCATAACACCAATGACTTGTCCTTTAAAATACTTTGACCTCAAACTAGCCAATATCCCTACCGTATAGTTAACATAGTCTAAATCACTAGCTTTGGTTCTAAACCCAGCAGTACCATACTTGATAGTAATGTCTGGCTTAGGATGTTTACCTATCAAACTCTTCAATTGATCAAATGCCATCTTAGTGTCTATTTGTTCGTTAACTGTCGCTGTTCACTACTGATGAAATTTCGCAAGCCGATCGTACTGGCCATACAGCCAGAGCCAAAGCCAGAGCCAGAGGCAAAGCTATAACCAGAATCAAGTGCTAGCACTAATGAGCAAGCCCGGTAAGTTCAGTAACAGTTCGTTTCATAAAGAGGGCAGAAAGTCCCGTATAACCAGTACTTCAACGGTGACGACGACGTCAGGGTCAGAATCGAAAGATTCAGAATTTGTAAAAGAATTAGTTGAAACTGGTAAAGCAAACTGGAAGAAAGCTCCTAAAGCTGTTAAAACAAGATACTATGGAATATATATGATATTATTTTCTATTCCGTTCATTTTGATCCCATCCATAGAAATGTATAGGCGATTAGAAGGTAAAAGTACTAAGAAAGTTAGACAGGGAGAGTTGCTAGAAGGAAATGAAGTTAGAAAGTATGATGAAGTTGAAAAATGGCAAGTCGAGAAAGATAGTTTGATGTATAAGATATTTGGAAGAGATTGGTTTTTAGATGGTTTTACAAGTAAAACCATGAAAGGTCAACAAAACAGCGATGACAAGAAATGAATTTTAAGCCATTATATTTCATAATATAAGAAATAATACAACATCGTATTTCATACTACGAGAAATGATCAATTTTAATATAATGAATATTAGTGTATATATTGAATCTTTGATTTTGTAAATAATAAATAATATACTTAGAATTAATGATTGTAAAATAAATTGATATTATGAGCCAGCATGATATCAATTACACTTCAAAACTTGATCTTCACTTTCTGTTGAATTTGTTTGTATTCGAATCGACGCTAGTAAATTGCTTCAATGATTTATGTGCTTGTGATGCTGAATTTTCGAACAGCTTTGGCTTCGACATATCATCATGCAACAAGTTCGGAAGCTTGCCATTAGTAACCTGATTATTTGTCCACAAATCTCCATTGGATGTAGATTTGCCAAATTTGGGTTGTCGGGGAGATCCACCATCACAAGAAAACGTCAATCCTAATCCAATACGATCTGGCGAACTAAAAACTGGATGTTCGGGGCTAATGCTTGGAATTCGAGTCCGTGGTTGCATATTGGATTTTTTTATAATAGGTAATCCACGATCAATATAGTCTTGACAAATTATTGGTAATTTTGACCCTTGTTTAGGTATAGTCAACTTTTGAAATAGTTCATCTAGATTTCCCGAAGTTTTCTTTTGAATAGTTAAGTTTGATGTATTTTTTACTAATGAAATCATATCATCACCAATATGTTCATTCTCTTGATCAACAAGCTCTAAGGATCGCCTTAAATTTTTTGATGATGGTAGAATTGGTGGTGAAGAAGATCGAAAAAAATCCTGAACTTTGTCCATTTTTTCAATACTGTAATTTTGAATGATTGACTCTATATTTATTCCTAAATCAAGACCAAATCCATTATTTTTAGGAGAAAAGGCAGGAGATCTCGTGCTATGATTATTTGATGTTGTATTGAAAGTTCGTAACCCTTTGGAGTCAATTTTGGTATTTAATGGTTTTTGTTGAGTTTCGAAAGAATTTAATTGATTTGGATTTAATTCGGTTATCTTTTCAATAACCTGGTACCATTTAGGTAATAAATTTTGACTATATAATTGGATGATTTGTTTGTCATAAATGATAAATTCTTTTATTGATTGATTGATGATATTTATTATATTTGAGCATAATCGATATTTATCGGAAACACTAGCATCCATTTTATCAACTTCAATAATTTCTTGACATTTATCCATTATTTGAAACATTAAATATTTAAATATTTCATGCCATTTTGAATCAAGAGATTCAATTTTCAAACTCTTCAATTCAGACAATAAAAAATTCCACTTTTCCAATAATTTTTCATAATTATTAATCATAGTTAGTCGAGAATTGGGGAATAATCCACCCAGACACATTTTATTCAATTCATCGATTTTTAAAGGTAGAATACTTAGCGAAATCTTCAATGGACTGATTTTTGAAATCAAGCTAAGATATTCTCGATACAATTGTTCGTCATAATCATTGAAAGTTGGTAAACGGATTGATTTCATAGAATAATTAAAACTCAAATCTGCAATTTTCAATTTAGCCAAAATTGTTTGTAAATCAAATTGAGGAATACTTCTTGTATTTGATATTTTTTTAATATCTTCTAGTTTGAAAAAAGCCACTAAACATTGCTCAATTTCTTCACCTAAAGATTTTATAATTTCATCATTAATCTCATAATAATTCATGGCAATATCCAATTTTTTTTTGTAAGTGAAGACAAATTTTTTAACATTCAATAGCTTATCTGATACTAGATCAAGTTTATTCAATAAGTTTGATTCAATAAAATCATCATTAGTCTCAATAATTGACAACAATTGATTTAAAATGCGATCGATATTTTCCATATTTTGATACAATTCAAGAATTTCATTTCGAGCTTGAAGGAACCAAAGCAAATCATCGTCAATTCCACAATTAGTTATACCGGTAAACATTTCCTCAAGTTTGATTAAATAAATTTCAATATCAACAATCATTTTTTCAATTTTGTCGTATTCTTCCATCGTCAACTTAGTTGTCGACAATGGAAAATTGACCATTTCATCAAAAATTGAAAATCCAACCCCATTACTTAATAAATTCTGCAATTTATCTCGTTTTATCATAACTTCATAACTATTATCTTTTGATCTGGTTATAATTATCAGTAAATCAACAGGCAAAAAATCACACAAAAATCCACGCCTAACCCAAACTAAGCGTACTCTGATCTATAATAATAACCTACGCTAGCCTATGCTAACCTGCTATTCTCCCTAGTATTCCTGACTATTGTATCAGTTTACCATTTGCTGTAATTACACTGAAACCTAAAATTGCCAAATTCGTCAATCTCCGAAAAAAACACCGCGCTACCATTCAAGCTATCAAAAGTTATAGCGATGAGATGAGATGAAGGTGAAGATAGGTGATATAGTTGTGATATTGAAGTATGGGCAAAGCACCTAAGAAGAAGTTTAGCAGTGCACCTGATCCTGCGGGTGAGACTGTAGCTGCTGAGAAGCATTTGAATAGTGTGTTCAAGTTTAATACCAATTTGGGGCAACATATTTTGAAAAATCCATTGGTAGCTCAAGGTATTGTTGATAAAGCTCAGATTAAACCAAGTGATATCGTGTTGGAAGTTGGTCCAGGTACTGGTAACTTGACGGTGAGAATATTGGAACAAGCAAGAAAGGTTATAGCTGTTGAAATGGATCCTAGAATGGCAGCCGAGTTAACTAAAAGAGTTCAAGGTACTCCCCAACAGAAAAATTTAGAAATTTTGTTAGGAGATTTTATGAAAACTGACTTACCATATTTTGATGTATGTATTTCAAATACTCCTTATCAAATTTCTTCACCTTTGGTATTCAAATTATTGAATCAACCAAAACCTCCCCGAGTATCAATTCTTATGTTTCAAAGAGAATTTGCTTTGAGATTGATTGCTAGACCCGGTGATTCATTGTATTGTCGACTTTCAGCCAATGTTCAAATGTGGGCTAATGTAACTCACATTATGAAAGTTGGTAAAAATAATTTTAGACCTCCTCCCCAAGTTGAGTCCTCAGTAGTTAGAATTGAAATAAAGACTCCAAGACCCAACATTGATTTTAATGAATGGGATGGTTTATTAAGAATCTTGTTTGTTAGAAAGAATAAAACCATTGCTGCTGGGTTTAAATCAAATAATGTTTTGGAAATTTTGGAAAAAAATTATAAAACTTATTTAGCCACAACCTCGAATCAAGATTCCATGATGATTGACGATAAATCAGTTAATTATCAAGATGTTGTTAAGCAAAAAATTGATCAAGTTTTAACTGAAACTGGATTTTCTGATAAAAGATCAGCTAAATTAGATCAGACTGATTTTTTAAAGTTATTATACGCTTTTCATCAAGTTGGTATTCATTTTGCATAAGAATCTTTTCTTACTTTGCATACTTCATTTCATTTTGTATTTTAGGAATTTTTATGGCAATTATATCTCAAATTGTATATTAATAATATCGAGAGTCTATAAATCTATATCTATCTATCGTCTTTTACTAGATTTAGAAGTATCCTTTTCAATAATTTCTCCAACTCCTCCTAAGTCTTCCAATTTATCTTCTTCAATACTAACAGCTTCTCTCCTTTCCCAGAATCTATCTTCACATAAATTGAACGCAGCGGTTTTTAAATATTTACCTCTTTCTCCTCTATTGCTTGAAATGGACCATTCTAAAAATTGGGCTCCCGTTCTTATATAAAATGAACGTAAATTTTCAAATGCTTTGGGGTGAGGTAACCATGGTCTAGGATCTGGGATTGCCTCTTCATCTTCATCTTCTCCTTCTTCCTCCTCTTCTTCCTCCTCCTCTTCTTCATCATCATCCTCAGCATCAGGCTTTTCATCATCCTCATCATCCTCATCATCCTCATCTTCATCATCCTCTTCTTCTGAATCTTCAATCGCTTTATCTAGTTCAGACAAGTCTTCCCATAATACTTTAACTCCATCTAGTTTTGCCAAATCGATCGCATATAAAGAGTCGAGATTAAACTCATGTTCACCTCTTTCAAAAATACCTCCAAATATATATAAGGTATCATCAACTACACACGTTGATGCATTAAATCGGGCATGCGGCAATGTATTCATGATTGGGTATTCTTTTATGTCTTCGTCTTTTTCGTCAGCTTCTTCTTGTTGTTTCAACAAAGCAATTCGAGATATTTCATCATCGTTTACTTCATCGTCATCATTTAATTTTGCTTTCGCAAGAATTGAATTCAAGATGTCTTGTAAATCTTCATCTCGAGACTTTTCCTTAACTTGATTATATTTCTTTCTTCTTGGTTTTAATTGCATATTATGCCATCTATTTGATTCAATTTGATAAGAATATAGGTTATTATAGAATTCGGAATCAATTTGTTCTTCGCTTTCTTCATAATCGTAAACACCTCCAAACATAATACCTCTATTTTTATGAAATACCAATGAACAACCAACACGAGGTGAAGGATTAGCACCTTGTTTTTTCCTTCTTTCCCATCGTATAGCTTTGGGGTCGGCTTTCATTTTCAACATCCAACAATCAGTTAGAACCTTACCTTTTTGTAATCCTTTTTTGGCTTTGACTTTAGTATAACCACCATAAACAACAGCACCATCGGCGCATGGAATAAAAGAGTGACCTGATCTAGCATCTGGAACAGGATGAGTCGATGGAAATTCCACTTGAGTCCATTTGTAAGTGGTTATATCAAATAGCCAAAGATCGTTAAGATATGTTGACATAGTACCTAAATCACGAAATCCCCCATGCATTATTATATAATTCTTCCATACTGCCAATCTATGACCCGATCTTGCAGATGGACCCCGTTTAATATCGATTTTACTCCATTCTTTACTATCAGCATCCAAAATCCAAGTATCACCATAATGATAAAATGTAGTTTGTTTGGGTGAAGAAAATTCACCACCAAACATTAAAATTACCCCTGACGGATGAGCACACATTGCATGAGATGATCTTGGTAAGGGGGCATTTCCAGAAGTGATCTTTCTCCATATATCGTTATCAATTGTATAACTGTATAAATCATTATAAAAATGAGATGTTGTTCCATCATTATTTTCTCCTCCAAATAAAATAAGTTCACGTTTCCCATGTAAAGGGTTAGCAACCATAGCGGGATTTAACCGTTTACTGGGTCTATGTGTCACTTCAACGTTTACTGCTTCAAATAATTCTTGCTCTTTGGCAAATTTCTCCAAAATAGCATCGATATCTTCATCTTCCTCATCTTCACCTAATTTTTTGGCAATCTTCTTATCTTTCTTCTCAGCTTTGGTAAGACTTTTCTTTGCCTTCTCAGCTGTACGAGCTTTCTTAGCCTCCTTGGATTTCTTATCTTTCTTAGCCATAGTATTAAGTCAACCAACTGATTGTTTAAACCATCGCAATTTTTTCAATCACTACCAAATTGGTAAATTTTGCAACCATTTCGAATCACAGCAATAACTCTAAATTTTAGCAAATATAGCTACATTTGAACAACTCCAAGTTATTCTAGCACTACAGACGATTCGAATGTTATGTTTAAAATATTAAATTACCTAATTTTGACCTATTTTCTTGTAAATTAACTAACTATACGTCCAAAAAATCCCATTTTTTTAAATTATTAACACTTTAAGTTCATAATCAACACTTTTTCACTATTTTTATATAAAGAAATCCTTTTATTTCTTTAGTTTCCATACTAGTTTAGATATTGATAATAAAGTATCCTGCATATTGCTAAGAGTCAAGGGCTTTTTAAATTTTATTGTGATTAATGGCTGCAACATTAGGTACTATCATCATGATATGGCTATGATACGAAAGCTAGAAGGTTCAGAAGCCAGTAAGCTAGTTTCACAGGTTTCTATTAGCTCTTATACATTAGCTGTCAAAGAATTGATCAAAAATGCAATACAAGCTCATGCAACAAAGGTGTCGATAGTGTTAGATTGGAAATCATTAAGCTTTCTGATTCAGGATGATGGAGTGGGTATATCGGCTGAAGATTTGGCAGATATACTAGTTACTCATAATGCAGAATATTATAGTGGTAACTCATTACAAGCGTTAAATTGCGTTGGTCGACTATCGATTGTATCAAAAGTTTACAATCAAGAAACTAATATATTGAAAAATAATCACGTTGACAAGTATATCGATAATAGCCACTTAGCACGCAATTTATTTCAAATTGAATCCATTCCAGTTTCTGGTACTGTTGTAACTGTTATAAATTTGTTTGATAATGTACCACCTCGAAGAAATTCTATACTTGCGATCCCCTATTTCAAACAACTTGAAGAAATGAGAACAATGTTAGTGTATTCTATGACTAATTATCCAAATGTAGTTTTGAATATAGCCGAAATTGATGCCGGTTCAAATTCAATATCAAGTTTGATCAATTTACCACCAAAAAGGTCGTATCATGATCTATTAAAAATGATTTTTGGAGATACATTTATAAGTGATTGCGAATCAATAAATGCAAGCTCAAATGATTATACCATGGAGGGGGTTTTAGGAAAATCTCATTTGCAGCCAAAGGGAATTCAAGTAATCCTTTTCAATTCAGAACCTTTTTACTTATCCAGTATTCAGAAAAGACAATTAATTAAGTTGTTTGCAGTTACAAACAGTTTTCCAATTTATATTTTATCTATCAAATCCAGCAACGAAACTAGGGATGAAGAAAGAATTTTTAAGTTGATTTGTAAATCAATAATAAGCTACTTATCATCACAAAATCAAACAGTAACTTTAAAATCAATACCTCAAGCCGTGAGTAGAACTTTAAGTCCCAAAAAACTGTCTCCAAAACAGGTATCAAAACATCTTTCGAAACCAACTAGCCCAGTATTTAAGAAACAACCACTAAATTTATTCCCAAAATTGAATAATGATATTGGAAATTTACAGATTTGTAAAAAGGATTTACTAGAGGGAAAATTACAAATTATAAATCAAATTGACAAAAAATTCATTCTTATTAGGTTAAACATTAATCGTCGATCTAATTTGATAATTGTTGACCAACATGCTTGTGATGAAAGAATTCAGGTGGAAAAATTGTTTCAACAATATTTATCTGGTGAGTTGACGTCAATAGATTTACAAATTCCTATGGAGATTAATATCACCGGGTTTGAATCACAACTTTTTATACAATATCAGGATAATTTGAGATTGATTGGTATTACTTTCAGTCTATCTAATAATTCAATAAATATAGTGAGCTTACCACCAGTTTTGTTTGAAAAATTGAAGAATATCGATCAAGTAAAACTGGATATGGTTGAATATTTATATGACTTGTTGAATAATAGGAAATCAAAAATATCTAAATCATCCTGGACGCGAAATATCCATCACTTGCCAAAGTTTATTATAGATGCTATCAATTCCAAATCTTGTCAATCAGCAATTAAGTTTGGAGATGTGCTAACAAAGACTCAAATGGAAGATATGATATCCAAACTAAAAAATTGTCATTTACCTTTTCAATGTGCCCATGGTAGGCCAACAATGATACCCTTAACAAATTTAAAATAATATTTAAACTTCAGCATTGAAAGCAATCATGTATAAATAATATGTAAATAATACGTAAGACATAAATAATATATAAATAATAGATAAATAATAGAGTAATATTAGATAAATAATAGATAAATAATAGATAAATAATAGATAAATAATAGATAAATAATAGATAAATAATAGATGAATAATAGATAAATAATAGAAATATAATAGAAATATAATAGATAAATAATAGATAAATAAAAGATGGATAATATATGGTATACAATATGGTATACAATTTGTAGTAATTAAAGATTATGTTTAATATAACACTTTGGATTAGAAAACACGAAAACGGTCCCTTGGCCCAGTTGGTTAAGGCGTGGTGCTAATAACGCCAAGATCAGCAGTTCGATCCTGCTAGGGACCATTCTTTTTTTATCACAGAATGACTTTATGTCTTTTTTTTTTAATATACAAAGTACCGTATTCTTCATATTTGAAAGCAATGATGTTATATGTAGTTGAGAATATGTTAACAATTGTGCTTTCAAGTTTGGAGTGTCTTTCAAAAGACAATACAAGTAGATAGTAAGTAGTTAACAATATAATTTGCTTATAGTACAAGAGTAATACACAGTTTAAAAAAATCAGCTTAGACCAAAAGATGGGGCTAGAGAGATAGAATTGAAATTATTTATGGATAGTACTTTCTCTCAATGTCGATAGTTGACTGGTTACTCTCGGGTTGCGTCCATAGTATACACCAGATTCAGTATCGTCGCCTATTCATGCGCACAGTATGGCAAAACTTTCAACCGCGTAAACTATACAAACAGAGTCGGTTGATATACATTGAGGGTTAATCATTGTAGCAGATACATTTGTTGGTGATTTTCATTGAGTGTAGTCGAGAAATTTTGATATTTAAATTGAAATTAAGCCTTTGGTAAACTCAAGATTTTCATTATGTCCACTGATTCGCCAAAGAAGTCAACAAAGGCAACATCGACAGAGTATGGGTATTTTGAAAAGCAACGGGATTTGTTGATACAAGAGATAGCACATTCGATTGATTCAGTAGTATACAACCTCGAAATATTGAATCGATCTTTGAGTGAATCGATCCAAATCGGAAAAGAATTCGATGATGTTGGACGATTATGGTCTCATTTTTATGATGGAGTGAACCAAGCTAAAGACAAGAATGAAGCTAATCAGGATCAGAAAGGTCAAGAGCAGCAATAAGACATTGAAATGTGTACCCTATGTAGAGTAGATTTATAATACAAAAAAATATTAATATTTACACCATGTACAGTAATTTTCATATATAGTGACATAATCAGTACAGAAGGACCAAAGCAATAGACACGATCAACATAATCAGTATACAAGCATCTAAGCGATAAACATGATCAACATAAATACTATGCAAACATTATAATTATGCAAGCATCTGAGCGATAAACATGATCAAAATAATCAGTATGGAATTTCCAGCGAACTTACTGTTAATTTCAAAGGGTTCGATGTATAGCAACCAATTTGCCAAATAAAACTAACATAATAGATACTAAGAAATTTCCACCAGATATTGAAAAAACTGTCTCGAATGTTTTCAACAATTGTTAATATATAATTTTATATATTTATAATCTTTTCTAAAAACAAAATTGAAAACAAGAAATTAAATGAATATGATATTCAAATAAATATTATCTATAACCTTAAATACAAAAAAAGTATATAGCTTAGAAACATTTAAGGTGAACAATTGATGGTCCAGATTCATCATATTCTTGTTTTGAGATCCACATTTGTTGGAAAGTAGATAAAGAAGCCAAGATAGAACCACCAATCCAAACAGAGTATTTTCTTTCTGGTGGAGCAATAATTTTAACTTTCATTGATGATGGTGCTAAAGCAGTGATTTCTTTTTGCATACGTTCAGCAATACCTGGGAACATAGTAGTACCACCAGACATAACAATATTACCATATAATTCTTTTCTAACATCAACATCACATTTCATGATCGAATTATAAGTAGTTTGATCAATACCAACAGCTTCTAAACCTAAATCAGATGGTCTGAATAAAGCTTCGGAAGCTCTGAATCTTTCATTTCCAATAGTAATAACTTGACCATCTGGTAATTCATAAGATTTTTCAATAGCTGAAGATTGAGATGAAGTTTGCATTTCTTGTTCAAAATCTAAAGCAACATAACATAATTTTTCTTTAATATCTCTAACAATTTCTCTTTCAGCAGTAGTAGAGAAAGTGTAACCTCTTTCTGATAAAATTTTCATCAAGTAATCAGTTAAATCTCTACCAGCTAAATCAATTCTTAAGATACCATGAGGTAAAGAGAAACCAGCATAAATTGGAACAACGTGAGTAACACCATCACCTGAATCTAAAACAATACCAGTAGTTCTACCAGATGAATATAAAGATAAAACAGCTTGAATAGATACATAAAATGCTGGAACATTGAAAGTTTCAAACATAATTTGGGTCATTTTTTCTCTATTAGATTTTGGATTCATTGGAGCTTCAGTTAATAAAACTGGGTGTTCTTCTGGGGCAACTCTTAATTCGTTGTAGAAAGTATGATGCCAGATTTTTTCCATATCATCCCAATTAGTAACAATACCATGTTCAATTGGATATCTTAAAGTTAAAATACCTCTTTTAGATTGAGCTTCATCACCAACATAAGAATCTTTTTGACCCATACCGACCATAATACCTTGATGTCTTGGTCTACCAACAATAGATGGGAAAACAGCTCTTGGGGCGTCATCACCGGCGAAACCGGCTTTACACATACCAGAACCGTTATCAATAACTAAAGCAGCAACTTCTTCTATTAATGTTAGTAAAAACAGGAAACAAAAAAAAAAATGCAAATGATGAAGAGACAACTGATGAATATATTTTGAAATGATATGAACGACCGAATAATGGAACTTGTTTTTGAATGATGAACAAACTGGGATTAAACATTTGGAAGAATATGGTTGATAATTATTATGAAGTTAATCAAACCATAAGTCAAAATTCAAAAAAAATGCCAATTAGTTGATTATCGGTATCATTCGGCTCAAAAAAAATTGATCCATAAAACTGACAAAATGTAGCCTTAAAGTAGCAATCAAGGGCAAACCGATGAATCAGAATCAATCAAGATCAATAGAGATCTAATCGAATCTGAAAAGATCGATCAATCAATAAATGATAATCAATTAAATGATAATCAATCAATTAATCAATAAATGATAATCAATCAATCAATTATAATCAATAAATGATAATCAATTATTAAATAATAATCAATTATTAAATGCTAATCAATCAATCAATCGATCAATCAATCAATAAATAATAATGATTGAATCAATCAATCAATTATTGATTAATCAATCACCAGATTAATCCAACAATCAGGGTTGAATCAATCATCAATCAATCACCAGCAAGTCATATAATCCAACCACTGGTCCCTTGGGACCAGTGGTTGGGGGATTTAGTTGATTTTCGATTATTTTTGTAAATTTGTCGACGACGACGGGTATCAACAAATGTATTGTTGAGCAAACAATAAGTAGCAAACATCAAATAAGTTCAAGTTCAAGAACAATCAATTTGGGCAATATA